>CM018038.1:10368239-10575739 GCA_008638375.1 Nyssa sinensis
AATAAAATCAGTTTCGACTTTCTTAGAATTTAATTTGGACTTTTGAATGTAAAAGGGCAAAATGGTCATTTACCTATTTACGTGTCATATTTTTCTGTACTTTGTTTCGTAATTTGGACCTCACCATTGAGTCCGGAATGTTGGAGAAAGTCAATTTAGACCTTCCCTGGTTTCAATTTGGATTTAGAGGTATTAGGGGTATTTTGGTCATTCTACCCTTTTACATGTCTTTATTTTTTTGGGGCCCCGTCTTGCAAAACGGACCTCGCCATTAGTCTTAGAACATCCAAAATAGTCAAAATTTACTATTCATATGTTTAATTTGGACTTCATTTGCTTCATATATGACTTAGGGGCAAAATAGTAATTTTACCTCATTTATAAAATAATTAAATAATTATTTAAATATTTTCCAAGGGCGTAATTGAATGAATTTTCTCTCAGTTGGGCCACAGTAGGATTTTTCAGAAATTCTGGGGTCAATCCGCAATTTGGAAAAGTATTGGTTTATTTAGTTTTAAATAAATTAGAAAACCAATGGGCTCAGTTCAAATCCAAGTGAACCAGTCCGGTTCCCTTGCAAACCAACCGGTTTGGTTGGTATATTACGTGATGCTGACGTCAGCCCTAATGTTTTAAAAATTAAAACAAAACGTTATCGTTTAACTAAACCCATTTTATGCGATGGGTCGGGTTCCGACTCGAACCCAATTTGACCCGAACCAACCCGAACAGTGTCGTCTTCCCCACGATTACCCCTGTGTTGCCCTAATTCCCGACTTTCATTTTCTTTAATTTTGTGCATTTTGGCTCATCAAATCTTCACTGTTTTTAACCCGATCCACTTCTGGAACGTTTTCCATGAGTTTGGCATTCATTATTGGAATTAATAGTGGTTCATGCATTCGGTTTTGGTTTTGATAATCCAAACTATCTACTGATTGTAAATATTCATTTCTGAGCCAAATCCAATGGGACTTGTTCTATTGTGATCCCCTCTTCATGGGGTTTCATATTTCATTCATAAAGGTGGGTTTAAAGGCAAGTTTGTGAAGTTGGGTTTTGAAACCCGTACTTGTAACTCGATATTTAGGGTTCAATTCTTTTGACTTTTGATGGCGGTCATGTGTTCTTGGAATGTTTGTAGGGTATTCTTAAAGTCTCTATACACCAAACACAGTTTGGTGATGATGAAATCAGACCTGCTGTAAGCAAGGTCTTCAATGGCGGTTTTCATGGGTTTGCTCATTTTCAGTGTTTTTAAGCTCAATTTTTCATGGTTTAATGAGTCTAATTATGTTCTACATGTCACATATGTATAAATTAAGGCTTACAATAGCTTATGCATAGAGAGATTCTAGAGAGAGGAAAAAAATGATAATTTCACATTCTCACCTTTTTCTCATTGTTTTTCACCTTCTTCTTCTTCTTCTTCTTCTTCTGATCCTTTTTCAATTCTCCTCAACTTCCTATCTTTCACTTTCTTTCGTAAGAAGCAAGCCTGCTTTGCATGCTTTGCTTCTTAAAGAGAAAGAACCGACTTCTCTCTCTCCTCCATTCTTTCTCTCTCTCTCTACACGATTCACCCTATTCTGACCCCTACTTCCAGCCCCTTCCATCTCATAAATGTTTGCTTTTTCTCTTTTCCATTTGTATTAAATTTTCTTTGGATTTTGTTTTGATATTTTGTGATATTTATATATATATATATGTATATAAATTCATACACCCACACTTATATACTAACACACACATATATATTGTAGCCGACACACACACACACACACCACTGTTCACATGTTGATTCATATATATATATATATATATATTTTTAATTCAATTATACACATACATGTATACATGTTGGATCAAATATATATATATATATATTTGACTTCATATACATATATACAATATTTAATTTATAATTTATATAATTATTTCTTATACTTAAATTGATTAATCATAAAATTAATTAATTATTTTGTTGAGTGTAAAAATCTTTACACAAATTTTCATAATCTCGTAATATGTGCCATATGACCCGGTGCCCCGGGTCGGGATATTACAAAAAGGATATGAAAGAGTTAGAGGAAAAACAAAGAAACTCTCCTGTTTTCTTTTCTTTCTCTACACCAAAAGTGAGTTGTGCATTATACCATTGTAAGGAGAGGGAGAGAGGGTGATATAAAGTAGAGAGGCAGAGAGGGAACGTCAAAGGAGTGAGGGGAGTCTGGGAGTGTGTCAGACAGACAAGATGCGTGCTCAGTATCCTCATTTATTTGCATCATAATTTAGTCAAGTTTGGGGGACCAAACTTATTTAAAAGGGGGAGAATGTAATACCCTGACCCAATTGTAACCAAGCCAATAAGGTCTAATGTTACGACAATGAAATAAATGGTTTGGATTTTCAAACGGCTTCAAATATATGGACGATGCTCGAGCAAATGAATATCAATAATAAAAAAAATTAAAAATAAAATAATAATAATAATAATAATAAAATTAAAAAAAAAGAAGAAGAAGAAGAAAGAAAACATGATAAATATATATATCTATGTGTAGGAGTATATATATATATATATATATATATATATATATAAGTTATAATAGTAACTGCATACTAAAGGAGGGAAATGAGGGGGGGTTATGGAAGTTGGAAAAGGAAAAGCCCATGGAAAGAGAGAGAGGATGAAAGAAGTGGGGAGGGGCGGTTATAAAATTGAGCATGCCATGCATGCGTAAGGAAACTAAAACAAAAAAAAAAAAAAAAGCAGGCAGAGGGAGGAAGAAGAGGAAGGCGACTAAGGCAATCGGGGAGAGGCTGCAAGTAGAACGCAAAAATTGGGTAAGCCGATATTGTTTGGTTTTAATTTTTTATTTTATTTTTTTGAAAGCATGAATTGTAGATATGATCGGGAGGGTTGCATGAGCAGGAAACTAGAAGAATTTAGCAAAAAGAATTAGAAGAAATGATAGAGAAAGGAACAAGAAAATGGTTATTACAAGTTTTTGTATGAGAATTGGTTTTATGATTTCATTGCATGAAACTTAGTTTAAATGCCTAGAAATTACTCTTATAAAGTGCAGAAAATGAATAGGTGAAAGTAGGGTAAAAAACAGTGAAGTTTTGTGCATGAAATTAAAAAAAAAAAAAACCATCGCCGGAAACGCCACTGCCGTGGCACAAACGGCAGTCCAAAATCCCAGCATTTCCATTTTTAACAGTAGATATGAAATTCCTTTGAAAAACCCAACCAATCCTATTGAGAAAACTGCAAGAAAAAGAAAAGAAAAAAAATTGAGATTTTTTGGCCGTCGGCCCCAGGGAAGGCGACCGGAGGGTCGTCGAAAAATCGTGGTGATGGCCACTGTGGGACGGGTCGGTCTTAGGTCGGGTCGGGCCAGCCTAGGCGCACCAAGGGCTAAATGGCACGGGTCGGATGGGCTGCTTGATTTGTTTTTAAATTGAATTGCTTGAGTTGTTTTTAAATTAAATTAGTTGTAAAGGGGAAAAAAATGGGGGGGGGGGGGTTAAAAAAGGTAGTGGCTAGGACTTGAACCCAAGACCTTAGAGTCACTGTTGGAAGCACGGACCACTGTGCCACTAAGGCACGTGTGATCCTCGTTGCCCCAAATAATATATATATATATATATATATATTAGTTATACTTAATTAATTTAAATTAGTTAATTATTAAATTAATTCCCGATATGCACATTAGTTAAATGAATAGTATAAATTTACTATTTTGGACCTTCTAGATCCAATGGTGAGGTTCGTTTCACGAGAAAGAGTTTCAAAAAATAAAATACCCATAAACAAGCAAAAATGACCAAAATACCCCTGAGTCAAATGTGAGTCAAACGGACTTCGATTAAATTAAGTAAATAGTGAAATTTTATTATTTCAAACCTTCTGGACTCAATGGTGAAGTCAAAATTGTGAAAAAAGAACCCAAAAAATAGAGACACGTAAAAATGACCATTTTGCCCTTTTAAAAAGTAGTTTAAATTGAAAATCGTGAAAGCTTAAACTGATTTTCTTTGACGTCCCGGAGTCAATAGTAGAGTCTAAATTAGTAAAATAGATATGTAAAGCAACGAGGTGTATAAATTGATAAATAACATTAGAACTAAGACATGTTTATTGTTGTATAGGCAAATCAAGGGCAAAGAGAAAGTTATCTAATACTGAAGTAGATAGTACGGACTAAAGGTAAGTAAACTTCTATCTCTGATATGTGGTTTTCCGAGCCACATCCTTTCTATTACTGCCAAAATTTTGTCCTCTTGTACATACCCACTACTATTGTCGCACCATCGATATTATCCTATCTGGTGGATACTTATTGACTGTTATCTACTGATTGCTTTGTTGTACTGTGCCTTGAAAGGCCTATTGTTGCATGATCACTACATAATATTCCATACTTTATGCACTTTTTATGGAATTACGATAGAATCCTGATTTATGATAAATGCCAGATTTTGTGCTCAGTTACAATATCCATCCGATGTTATGTGATTGACTGGACTTATGGGTTAATTTATGGGACCTACGGGTCGAGTCCGTGAACGAACACATGTCAATGATGGCATTTTTACGCAGTGAGTTAAAAGGGCATTGTATATGCATTCATGTTAAGGAGGGGTATGACGGGTCCCCAAAAGACCGAGGGTCTGCCAAACCCTGAACAGAGTAAATGCATTACTCATGTTTGACTGTTATGTTGACGTTTATGGAATTCATAGGATGTTTTCATTTTCCTATGAATAGTTCTATGTTGATAGTTCCTTATTTATTAGACTTGACCATGACCGATTTATTGTGGCAGTATATTTATGTTGATTGTGATTATTGACATTTTCCCATATTCATGCTACACCATTACTCATAATTGTTATTGTGCTTTACTATTCATTGGCCATTGTGGCATTTTACTGTTAACTGCAACTGTTGTCATGACTGGCTATCATGTTACCTTTTGAGTTCTCATATTTCCATGTTAACCCTAACCCGTATTGGAGATAGGCTTTTACTTACTGAGCGTTGTTAGCTCATCCCACTTATTTAAATCTTTCAGGTAAGAATGCTACAGAACCACAGTAGGAGTTCAGAAGCTTAGAGAGATAGTTGAGGAGCATAATAGAAGTGAATGGAGTCTCTCCCATAAACTCACCACCTAAACTTGGTTTTATGTTTAGTTCTGTTAGTTACATTTTTCAGTCTTTGAACAATATTTTGTATTAAGACTTCCGCAATTTAATGTTATGTTTACATTAATTACTATTATCATTGATACAACGAATGAAAAAAATAGGGTTGACCATTGGGTCGGCCTCGCCACATGAAATTCGCATAGGGTGAATTTCGGGTCGTGACAACAAGTGCCCCCACGACTTCATGGAAAATCCACCCTTGATCCCTTGAATTGCTTCTAATTAAATCATTTGGGGGAGTTATTTATAATTATTTTTATAATAAATTATATTAATCTTCTTTGTCATAATATGACAAAATGAAATGACTCTTTTGCCCCTTGATCGAATAACATTACTTTATTACAAAAGACACAGTTTTAGAATTTATAAAATAAAAGAAAGTAAAACGGTTGTTGTACCCTTTTATGAAACCCAAAAGTTCCATCAAATCAATCGTTCTTCCCTCTGCGTTTTTTCGTTTATAGAGAAGGAAAGTACTTGAGGGTTCTATTGATAAGTTATGCATAATCTAGATGATTTATTTGTAAAAATATTTACACTTACCCCCCTTGAGGTTTCTGAAAATTGCAGAAACCTCCTTTATAGTTTCTGAAATAACACTGTCCCCCCTGTCAGTCTTGTCGGTTAAACGATTGTGACGAAAAATGTAAAGTTACAAAATTACCCTTGTCATTACATATTATATAATACTAAAAAGTCAACAATTTTTAACCTACAGAGAATTGTTTGTATTTATCTCTGTAACTTCTCTCTACAATAATCTCTCTTGAGCCCCTTTTTCCACTGTCGGACGTCCAGCCTCCACTGCCCTCTGCAACTCTATTTCTTAAATCTCTCTACACTTTTCCTTCATTAAATTCCTCCACCTTATCCTTAACATCTGAGAATGATGGTGGCTCCATGTGCAAATCCAAAGACTTAAGAACATCAGCAAATTTCAACTCCACCTCCTCTTTTACCTGCACAATTTTCTCCTTTAGCCTCTGGTCTAAATCCCCAACTCTAAACAGCCCAGAGTTTTCAATTCCAGCCTTCAGGGCCTCAATCTTCTCCTTCACATCAGACCGATCCATGACCTCATTGAATCTTTTATTTATTTCCTATTTTAATGTACCTGTTATGTTGTTTTTCTCTGACAGATTCTTAGCTTTCAATATTCCCTTCAACATGTCAAGTTTATATTTCAGGGTTGCATAATTAGGAACTGATGGCAGACCTTGGTAAAACTCATACTTAAGTTTCTCAATCTTGTCCTTCAGAGCCGGAAGCATGAACTGGTCCTTTGAATTACTAGCTTTTACAAATTCTTCCCGCAACATCGCAAGCCTAATGGAAGACGCTATGGCTCTCCTTCAGACCAGAAAACGCCTCGCAACTGCCGCCTTCCGCCATGAAAGCATTTGTTGGTTCGATGACAGCTTTTCTAAGCATTTGTTGGTTCGCGATTGCAGCCCTCGACGTCGGGCTCTACTCTGAAATCTCTCTCTCTAAGTTTCTAACCTAATCCAACCTGTATCAGATCCGTTCTTCTTACCCTAGCGCCCCATGGTGCTTTCTTTCCCTCAAAATCTCTGTACATGGAAGATAAAGGGGCTTATTGCCCTAGCGCCCAACATTGCCATTAAACGACAGAAATCTGTGGTTGGGATTTTTGAAGGATGGGTCTACGATCCATGGTGGTGGGTTTGTGTATTTGTGATTTGTTTATGGGTATGTAAAATATGGATGTGAGGGTTTGTGATTTGTTTGAGGGTTTGCAATAAGATAATGTGGGTTTCATTGAGTTCTTGATTTCTTCTCACATGGTGGATCTAAAGCATCGTGACGCTGCCATTACTGGGATGGCTCGATTCGAACACAGCCGTTGAATAAATGGATTTTTTCCTCAAAATTGTTGAAGAGCTCACGACCTCTGGAAAGAAAGATTTTTTCCTTTTTTAATTAAAAAAAATTATTATTAAAGTTAGGGTAGTTTTGTCATTTAACCATGACTTGTAAGGGTAGTTTTGTCTTTACATTATTTGTAAGGGCAAAGTTGGCATTTGAATAAAATTTGAAACTAATATCATCGAATTCTGTTAAGTCAACTAACAACTCTTGACGGTAGGGGGGAATCTGTTACAGATTAGTAAACCAGAAGGGGGACAGTGTTATTTCAGAAACTATAAGGGAGGTTTCTGTAATTGTCAGAAATCTCAAGAGAGGTAAGTGTAATTTACCCTTTATTTATATTATCATTAGATAAAATATAATTTTATTATTAAAATTATTAAAATATTTAGAACTAACATGTTTTCATGTATAAATATTTACATATGCGTGCGCGCGCACACATATGGACATACATATATGACTATGTGTCTACATACATATATTTATTCGCAGTGATATTTATTTAATTAACATTTATTTTATTTTTAAAAATGATTTTAATAGGCTTATAAAGAAAATTTAAAATTAAATTCATCTTTAAAAGAGTGTTATTATACGTATTTTTATTTTTTACTTTTAAGAAAAAAAGTAAAAGTAAAAATGATACTCTTTCACTAATTAAAAATAATTTAAATTTTTTTATCAAAGCAGACGTAATTAAATTATTAACTCAAACAAGAAAAGCTTTATGTAATTTGGGGGTATTGTTAAATCATGTTGACATATTATCTTCGTGTCTAATCAAGATATATACATTAAAAAACATGTGTCAATTTGAATACGATACAATTAGTAATGCATTAGAATTGCTGTGATTCACTGCCTATTCCATCTTATGACATTCTTAAAATATTTAATTGCATCTTAACTCATATAAACAAATGCATTGACTTTAATATTTTTAAGTTTACAATATTTTGTTATTTTTTATAGCTTGAGGAATATTTAACTTTTATAATCACAGTATAAAAGTTTTTAATCTTTTTTATTTTTTTAATTATCCGAAGAAGTATTGTACAATTATTATTTTATAATCACACAAGAATATCTCAATTTTAGGTCCTGAAAAAACTTAAAAATGAACTAACAATTATAAAAATAAAACTCAATCTAAAACTGAGAAAAAAAAAAAAAAACAAAACGTCCTCTAATAAAATAGTGAAAGTTGAGTTACCAAAATGTCACAGACCATAATCTTAGGATTAAGATGCATGAGTGGACCATAATCTTAGGATCCCTTGAGATTAATAGCTTCAAAGTTAAGTCACAGACCGTCAAACGTCTACCTCAAGTTAATATGCGAGGCTCACTTTAGATTCTTCACAGAAAAAAAATAATCTCAACACATTTTAATAGTTATTCAAATTAGTTTTAAGTACGTGGCATAAATAATATCATGATAATGTCTTATTTTAAATATATATTACATATCACAAATTAATTTGAATGAGTATAGAGATTTTTTATATGACCTTGTCACTTAACTTTTCTCTGTCTCTCAGTTGTTCTTAACAGCGATAGCTATTCATTTAAGTCTTCGGGTAGCACCACTCAAGCTAATGTAGGATTCCCTCCAACTTGAGGAGTTGTTACTAGCAAAAAGGCTTACATTTTTTTTGAATTCCATGAAGCACACAATACTCATTAAAGCTGTTAGAAGTAAACTCTCAACCACCATTCCCAGCCCTTACTCCGAATGCGCACTTGATTGAATGGGTTCATTTTCAAACCATGTTATTGTATTCATTTGAAAGTTTTCAGATGAGGGGCAGAACTTAAGAAGCATTGTGCTTAGTTGGCAATTATGATTTAGATGCACAAGTGGGCCATAATCTTGGTGTCTCTCAAGATTAGTAGCATAGATGCTAAGTCACAAATTGTCAAAGGTCCACCTTACGTTAAATGCGCAATGTGCCTTTTAAATTATTTAGAACAAGTTTTTTTTTAAACATGCTTTAATACTCATCAAAATCAGTTTCAAATATGAGATGATACTCTAATTTTAAATATATGCCACATATTGAAAACAAATTTGAATAAGTATAGAGTTTCTTTGTATAATCTTATCATTGGACTTTCTTTAATCTAAAGATGACGAGTAGAACTTAAAAAATATAACACTTAATTGACAATTATGATTTAGATGCACGAGTAAACCAAAATCTCGATATACCTTGAGATTAGTCGCGTGGATGTTAAGTCATAAACTGTCAAAGGTCTATTTCGCATTAATACGCAATACACGCTTTAAATTTTTTAGAGAAAAAAAAAAATCTCCACAGGTGTACAATGACTTGTACTATAGCATTTAAGGAACAAATGTTACAATAAATGCTCACTGACCAAAGGAGGCTAATCTCATCACTTAGCATCTTAAGCAAGCATTCTGTATGAATGAAAATTTGGTAATCATAGTTGGTTTGATCACCTTGAGTCCATCAAACAAAAATTTTATATTACGAGAATATGTACATTTAATAATAAAATAATATGTTGCGTATGTATAATTTTATTTTAAAAAAAACATATTTTGAAAGTACTGAAATTTTTTCAAGAGAGCCCAATCACATCACACTGTTCATGATGACTCAGACCTAAGTCGTATTTTTGGGTAACTTTAAGCCCCATTAATTAAACAATCAGTCACTGTGATACCATGTGGAATGGTAAAATCAACATGTGATTTTGACTTTTGAACATCCACTCAACATTACAATCTACGGACGCAACTAAAAGTAATTTCTTATTTTATATTTTTATAATTTTAAATTTATTAAAAATAAAAGTGAATTGAAAACATATATTTCTTTTCAAAATTTTAATTATTTTCACTAATCACAATCAAAAAAATAAAAATAAATTTTTTTTCAAATGGATTTAGTACCATTTCTTTCTTTTTCTTTTTTTATAATTTTAAATCAAAGAAATATAATTATAATTAATATAATTCATCATTTTTAAAAAAATAACGTTGTTGAAGTACATGCACCTTTGACCCAAGATTTCATTGTCATACACATTGGTCAAATTTATGACCAATAAATAAAAAATAACCCAATAATATTAGGACACGTCTACTTAAAGAATGTTCCCAGGTGTGAACACTCTCTCATGCCGTTGGATAATGCATGCATCAGCAATGTTTCATCCAACGGTGCGAAAAGCAGTTCCATTAATTAATCGAACCTTCCGTTGACTAAACCATGAAAAAACCATTAAACTGGTTGAAGTTCACTGCACTCGAATCCACCTAAACATTCCCCAGAAATTAAACCCAAATTCAAGGAAGCTTCGCGTCTGCCTTACCCCTTTGCACTACTATTACTTATTTGACCGAGCGACTCATTCATCTTCAACTCTGCCTGCCCCTCGCGGGTCTATCAGACCCAATCCCCAATTCATAATCCGTTTCTAGGGTTTCCAGAGCGAGAAATCGTTCGGATTCTCTCCCTATCTATTCCCGATTTTGATCCTGAACTCGATTGTTGTTCGTAGGTTGTGTGAGAAGTGATTTATTTAAGTAGTTTTGATTCTTGTAGTATCGTCTGAAGCGATGCAATTGTTGGATTCTTCTGCTTGTTTGGGAAACGATGATTTCTGGCCGCCGGGATTTCGTTTTCATCCGACTGACGAAGAGCTCATTCTTTACTATCTTAAGAGGAAGATCTGTCGGCGGCGGCTCAAGCCCGACATCGTCGGTGACATCGATGTGTACAAGTGGGAACCTGAAGAACTGCCTGGTATTAATCTATCCATTATTTATACACATACTCATATAGACATTTTTATATGTTTGTTTAGGTCTCCGTTGACTTCTTTTACAATCGCACTGGGTTGATGTTTCGTCTGGGTCTGGATCCGAGTTATTCATTATGCTCATTACGCCCGCCCGCGTGCGTGGGTTTGTGTGTATATGTATTTATCTTTGTGTTTTTATTGATTGAGTTAGTGGTTGAATGCTCTTGTGATAAACGTTTGGTTTTTATTTACACTATGTTTGGAAGTTTTGGAGAGAAAAGAAAAGAAAAGAAAATTCAAAAATGAAGAGAAAGGAGGAGAGAAGAAAAAAAAGTATTGATCTTCACTTTGTTTGAATCTCCGTGAGAGAAATGAGAAGAAAATCATAAGCTGTTGATTGAATAATCAGTAGAAAAGAAAAGAAAGAAAATATTGTTATTTGACAATTAGACCTTATTTTTTTGACAATTGTCTAATTTTTAAATCATTTATTTAAGTGTATTTTAGTATTAAAAAAAATCATTAAACACACTCTATTTTCTTGTGGAGAGATTTGAGAAGTCACACTAATCACTCAAACTTTATCTCCTAATCTTCTCTTTTCTCTCCATCATAAACCTTCAAATGAGAGAAAGCAGTATCACTCCCTCCGAATCTTTGGTTTTGCTCTCTAGAGATGTGTAATATTGAAGTGAAGTGTTTTTTTTTTTTTTTTTTGAGGCATTGATTTGTCTTCTATTTAAGATATTGTTTTGATTAGATTGATTTGGGTCCTAGAACATTGGGTTGTTTTATTGAATCACCAATTTGGGTTCTTGATTGGTGTATTTATGTGGACCAATTTATTCATGCCATTCACCAGCATCATTTAAATAGTGATGATGGTTAAGTAAAAGCTTCTTGCGAGAGCTTCTTCAACCATTATCTGCCATAGTTGTTTAATTGTGCATTATATTTTTTATTTGTATTTTGGACAAAGTGAATGCATTAAATTTTGGACAGAGTGAATTTGTGTGGGGCTTATCCATAAAAAAAAAGGTTCTTTGACTTATTCCATTTGCCCTTATTTATGTTGGAAGTTTGGTTGTTTGGATTTTTGTCTAATTTTGCAGTTTTTTCAAAGTATAATTGGGGTTATACACCTTTTTTAATTGTTGCTTTTTAGTACTACTTTTTTTTTTTGGGGTTTTGTTTTTGTTTTTGCTTTTAAAAACTAGGTTGATTGGGACATTGATTTTTGTTAGATTTGAAGGTTTTTTTGGTCTAGTGGTTTGATTAGTTGAAACATCGATTTGGGTTTATATCCAAATTTTGTGTTGTTGATTGATATAAATAACTGAAGAACCTTTTTTCCCCAAGAAAATGCAAAAAAGAAAAAGAAAAAGGAACATAACAAAACTACCGCTCGAAAGTTTGAGATTGGGAATGAGGAGCTTGCAGAGGCCTAATTTTTGTTATAAAAAATGATGTAATCAAAATCAAAAAAGTAATCTGGAGATTTTGAGCTGTGTGTGGCTCTAATTGGTTTAATATTTGGATAAAGATTTAATTGGCTTTGAGATTTTCTTTGGTTGATTAATTTGGTTAATTGAAATGTTGGATGTGGGGCTCTCGGGGTTGAAGTTTAGAGATACGCAATGAGAATTGAGATGGGCAATGGTTTGCCTATCATGTTGTTTGGGACTCAATTTTATACAGCACTCTTATGAGAGTGTGTAGAATTGTGTGTGAAGTTTTAGTGGTTAATGTTTTGTTGATTTCAGTTTCTTGAGTTTGATTTAGTGTTTTGGGCCATTGACTAACCGAATTTTGCACAAATTTTGAATGCAGGACAATCTAAACTAAAGACTGGGGATAGGCAATGGTTCTTTTTCAGCCCTAGAGATAGAAAGTACCCAAATGGATCAAGGTCAAGTAGGGCAACCAGGCTTGGGTACTGGAAAGCAACTGGGAAGGACCGCACTATTACGTATAATTCTCGTTCAGTTGGGATGAAGAAGACCCTCGTTTTCTACAAAGGCCGTGCACCTACTGGTGAACGCACCGACTGGGTGATGCATGAATATACCCTGGTTGAGGAGGAGCTCAAGAGATGCCAGGCTGTACAGGATTATTATGCACTGTATAAGGTCTTCAAGAAGAGTGGACCTGGTCCCAAAAATGGTGAGCAGTATGGGGCTCCATTTAAGGAAGAGGACTGGGAGGATGGTGAGCACCCAAATGTTAATGACCATGCTTTCTTGGAGAATTCTGTGGAGCAGGTTAATGTCGTTGCTTCTGTTGATGTCATCATAGCTAGTGGTCAAGTGCAGTCCCCATCAAATGTTCTCGAGGAGTTCATGAACCTAATTGCAGAGGAGCCTGTGTTTGTCCAACCACCAGCTGTTGATTTTGCTCATGCACTCCATCAGGCTGTTGGTGAAAATGAAACCCAAAGTACTATAGTAGATCCATCATTGAGGGAAGGCAATTTACCTGAAAGGAGCAAAGTGCTCCACCCAACCAACCAGCAACATGATGTGCAAGCTAGCTTTGACTTGACACAGTCAGCCACCTCTAAATTGCAAGTGTATGAGGCACCTGAGGTCACATCTGCTCTGAACATTTATGAGCAGGAACCACTTGTGGCCGAGGATTTCCTTGAAGATTTTCTTGAAATGGATGATCTCAGTGGTCCTGAACCTATTGTTCAAAACATTGAAAACCCTGTGGAGAGACTGCAGTTTGATAACATTGAAGGGTTGAGTGAGTTTGACCTGTACCATGATGCTGCCATGTTTCTTCATGACATAGTGCCGGTTGATCTGTCACCAGTTTATCCATGTTTGAACAATCTCCATAATGAAATGGTAAACCCCATTTCACATTCATATGCGAACAATCTTGAGAATGAAATGGCAAATCATGTTTCACATTCTCATTCGAACAATCTTGAGAATGACATGGTAAATCCATTGGATTGTGAGCTGCAATCTTGTTCAAATGATGCAAATGGGATTATGAGCAATCCAGTCTGGATGCAGGGTCAACAAAGCACCATCTTTACTCAAGCAGAATCAAATCAGGGTACTATCCCTCAATCAGCTTCAGGTACATATTATGCTATAGATTTCAGTTTTGATGCTTGTATTTTGCCGCAGGCCTACTATTGGGGCTGTGGTTTATGAAGCTTATATTTATGATTTGTATAAAATATACTTTTTAACTAAATAGAGCTCCTGATCAGATGGATGGTTTAAGTAGACCATGTCATCATCCACATGGCGAAAACCCTCGTGTCCCGTTGGGAGAAGGGGAGTTTGAGCCATCTTCAAGAGCTCTTCAAGTAAAACTCTGGTGTAGATTGTAGCCTAATATAGCAGCTTCTCGTGAATGTTTAGGTGTGGTTTCTGCTGGCAATTTTGCAAATCTTCCTACGGGAGGAAATCAAAACCAAAGTGGCAATCAAAATGAAAATGTCGGAGTCTCATGGTTCTCTACTGCTGTCTGGGACTTTTTAGAATCAATACCAACTACTCCGGCTTCAGCGTCGGAAAGTGCATTGGTGAATAGAGCTTTTGAGCGAATGTCAAGTTTTGGCAGGGTGAGGGTAAATGCTGTCCCCATTGCAACTGTTAGAAGGTCCAGCAAATATAATAGGGGCTTTTTATGTTTTTCGATTCTTGTAGTGTTGTGTGCCATCTTGTGGGTGTTGATAGGAACATCTGTAAAAGTGTTGGGAAGACGTTTCTTCTTGAATATGTAAAAGGAGATTTTGTTTTTTGTTTCCTGGTTTAACAGATTTTGGAAGCAAGGAATTTAGCCTATATGAATGATTGTTTATTCCTATTTCCCCTTCTCTGAGAAATAAATATTGTGGGCAATTTACATGGTGCTGGCCCTGCTGGGTCGGGGAAGAACAATCATTTAAATTTTTGTATTGCCTCTCTCTCTCTCCTTCCAACTTTCCCTTTTTCTAGAGGGAAAGAAATCAACTGAATTCTGGTAGCATTGCCATTTCCTTCACTAGAAATCCACTTTTGTTTTTCATTCTTTTGTGAGAACATTATAAGAAGTCCGTACATATTTCAGATGTTCAAATCTCGGCATCATCTAAAAATAAGCAAGGGCCATATGAAGCCATTTTTGTGCACCATAAGCAAGCAGTTAAGTAGCTAAAGCATCAACTGGTTGCAGAGTCTCCTCTGGCAGCCTGCCATGCACCAATCTGCTCTACAGCTTATTCAGGCACTATCTTTTCCTTCATTTTGTTTGACTGAGAAGAAAGAAAAGAAAATGAGTTTCACTTTCCCTTATTTGGTATTTATCATTCTACTATATATCTATTAAATAACATATATATATATATATATATATATATGCATTCTTTCTATGCAATTGGCGAGTTCGATTTTTCTTTTCATCATTCGATCTTCCATCTCATCGTTGTACTGAAAAAACATATATATTATGAAGTTAATATGCATGTGTGTATGTAAATTTATCAACTTAAGTAACACACACACACACACACTGATATACATATTGGGGTCAACCATCTTTTCTGAATTTTTTACCTAATCCATGTGGTATAGGTTTGATTTAATTTGATCGACGCAAGTTTTTACTTATTTATCAAGTTCATGTAGTTTTTAAAATTGCATATTTAAATATACAATTTTAAAGTCAATTTTTTAACAAAATTGCATATTCGAAATGTAAACTTGAAATCGCATCTTCAAACCAACAATGATTTAGTAGTTATCCAAAATCTTTGTTAGTTTGCACAAATAATCCAAATTGTTATTGGTTTAAAATCGCATCTTCAAGATGTGATTTCAAACTCGCATATTAAAGAAATTTGATTTTAAAATCACATATTGAAGATGCAATTTCAAAAATAACATGAGTTTGATAAATAAGTAAAAATCATCATATATAGGATTAAATAAAAAAATCTTACCAGAATTTATTATTAAATTCCATCTTTTCCTGTCAAGCTGGTCCAGAGAACTAAACTTAGGGCACCTGTTGTGACCCGATTTAGAGAAAAATCTGGCCCATTCTACAAGGCACTAGGTAATTTAATTCTGAACTCTTTACTGCAAAGTTATTTGTGCATGTAATGTTATAGTTTTGCTGTGATCTAATGCGAGAATGGAAGCATGCTTGTGTTCCTTTTTCTTGTTGGGTAACTGTCTCTAGATGGATGATATTTTGAGCTTGTTCCACTTTTGGACTTCCCATGGCCCGGACTGTACCAGATCCAGGGGTTGTCATTTCCAAAGCCTATTCTACTTGTACTTGCAGTGTTCTGTTTGTTTCGTTTTTGTTAAATTGATATATATTATTAGATTATCTTCAATGATCATATTATCAAAGCTAACAGTCCAAAATAATGGCACAATTATCCAAAGGAATTTTCCAATAACATGCTATATATATCATGCTTAAAAAATACTAATGCTATATCCTGTGCCATGTTTGGCACAGGATATAGCATATGTTAAATTTTTATATGCCATATTAAAATAATACACATTAGGTTTCTTTTTAAATAAAAATTTTAACATGGTAGTTAGTTAAGAGAAATAGTGTAATTGTGTCAAAAATAGCATTTTTTTAAAATGCATTATTGGAACAAAAATGTCAAAATAATATTTTGATAGGATAATAATATTAAAATATAACTTTAGCACGAAGAAAATAACATTTTACATTTGAGATGCTCTTAGCTCATGTTCTCTAACAGTTTAAGTTTTGAGAGTCATTCTAACTCTGCACAAGAAATATGAAATTGCACATAAAGGAGGGTATTAACTTGATATGTACATTGTTAACTCATTTTCTAGCAATTAAGTTTTTGAAATAATTAGTGATCTAACAATTATAATTGCATTTCATTGAAACATTTGTCAAGCGCAACATTTTAAATTTACAAGTTCACTGATAACGCTAGGAAGGAATGGTTAATAAACCTACACCTATGAAGTGTTGTGTTTTAGTCAATGGCAGATAGGAGGGCGTGCACAACCCTCCAAAATTTTAGAAACTTGATTTTTTATGTTTCCCTTTTTTCTATAACATTTTTTTATGAAAATTAAGAATTGTCCTTCCAAATTTTTTCATATTTTCATAAGAGACCTCTTAGTCAATAGTTTGGATCTGCCACTGGTTATAGTTACTGATGTTATCAGTTTCTGGTCGGAGGTCTGTTCTTTTTAGTTTCTTGCCAAAAGCACAAGGTCAAAGGGACACTAGGAAAGTTTCGGTGATAGCCACTCCAATGATAAAGTTAAAGAAGAACAATGACAGTAACTAAAAACATATCTTGAGGCTTTATTTATAGGCTGTTAGGTATTCGAATTCGAGCAGGATAATTATGAACCATAAAGATTAAGATTCGAAGATATCCATTGATAAAAGTTACCATGTTGAACACTATTTCCTTATTCTGAGGTCGGAGACAATTCAGTGCCCCTTTATACCTGTTCTGTAATTCGAAATTCAGTAGGTTTTCAAGTGTATTTGGTTTTCATGATCCAAAACATAATAAACACGTGTCATGATATTAAGTCAATGTCTGTTTATGGCATATCAGTTGCATTGTTAAAATGTGTTGTCGGGTAGAGGAGATTGTGCGAGTGACCAACATTTTTTTTTTCTTTCTTCTTTGAACTGTGCAGTTGCAGATGCCGAATGTATGGCAGGCTCTGCAGCCTTCATTGCATGATGGCCAACAGGATCAGCGGCCAGAAGCTTAAACTCTTACTGGGACAGCCCAAGATGCAGTTTGCATTGATGCCCCAAGCACAAGAACATAACTAATTCCTAACACAATCCAAGTTTTGACTCCTCCATTCTATTGCTGGTCATTACTCCCTGGGATACTATGGAACAAATAGTAGGAAAATAACATGTTTTTCTTTAGCAAGCATGATATATATATATATATATATATATATGTATGTATCATGTATGTATTTTTTTTTTTTTTTTGGGGGGGGGGGGGGAGGCGGGGGTAAGTTTGTTTTATGAAAACAAAGAATGGTGGACAAGAGAAGGTCAAAACGAAGACATCTCCGCAGAGCTTAATGAATGCATGCTCCCAATTCTCCAAGGTATTCTTGTTTCCGCACCATTCTGAAGCTCTAATTCTAACTGAATACACAATCAGCTGGAGCACTTGACCTGCAGTTTGCTTGGTGTTCCTCCGTAGAAGAGCATTCCTTTCTCCCCAGTTGTGAAAACACAGATCAGCAAGACTGCATTTTCTTATGGTTGTCAGTTGAATGATCCCTTTGACATTCCAAATGTCAAACATTGTTTCCTTCTCCCAATAAGTGGGATTACTGTGTATAGAGCAAATTCTGAGAAGCTTATGCCATATTTTAGCAGCAAAAGGGCAGGAAAAGAAGATTTGATTACTTCTCTCTTGGAGCCGACCCTTCCTCATTTCGGTCCCGTTTAAAGAAAGTATTTTCCCTAAAAACCCTGACCCCACCCTACCTCACATTGTCCCGGTCTAAAAATTAATTTTATTAATATCTTAAAAATAAAACTAATAAAATAATAATATTTTAAATGCAAATCTATATATTTATGTATGCAAATTATACATAAATAATATATACACATATTATATATATAAACACATGTAGACTTGTATATGTAGAGGTATTTAAGGGATTATGAAAGTATTAAAGGATCTTTATATAATTAAAATATATAAGTGGGTGGGACGAGGGTACCTAAATTCATTTCCTAATTCAAATTCGTGTCAGATTTTAACTTCCTCCATTTCCTCACCTTATTTATTTCTTCTCAAATCATCTCATCAAGGGTGAAACAAGACGGGAACAAAAAAAGTACTTTGCCATCCCTACTAAGTCCACCCCAATGTTTACGTAGCTGAATAGTGGATCAAGGCCCAAGTATTGGTTCTTGGTCATGTTGACAGGAGCAAATTGGTTGGGTGTTGTTAGATAGTTGGCCCACTCAAAGATGCAAAATTGTAAATCCAACAATTCAATAAGGTCATGAAGAATGCATAAATATGTGTGTTTATATATATATATATATATATATATATATATTCTCTTAAGGCGGGGAAGTGGGGAGGTGAGTTTCTACATGATGTCTAATTTTCTTAAACTTTCCTATGTTACAACCTCATAGTAATGTCTCCCATTAAAAAAAGTATACAAAATTAAAATCTCAAAAATCAATGATTGTTAGTCATAGTTTAATAATAATTTCAGAAAAATGTCAAAATCGTCCTCTTTTAATGGATTTTTGTACTCTTAGTACAACAATTAAATCTTTATTTAATCTTAATAATTAATTTCTTAAATTTAGGAAAAATATCTAACTCGTTTTTATTTAAAAAAGAAAACGAAGAGTAGAAAAAACAAAGAAGAAGAAAAGGTCATGCCAACTATATGGAAACTCACCAACAAGCTATAGCATGACTGATATCTCCTCTAACACTCCATAAATTTTATGAGGTTGTGTAACAAAATTTAATTAAGATACTGCATGAAAAAAAAGCACAGTTGTTAAACAAAACAATAATATGCAATGTGAACATGAAACATACTATATATGTATAAATATGAATTATAGAAATTAAGAGATAAAGAGAGTTGGCATTTGAAGAGCGATAATGCTGTTCTAAAGCAACTGTACCTCGATCCTTACATAAAAGATAAAAGCGGTTACAAATACTCTAAGATACAACCCATATGACTCTTAACAAGTCTACTCAGAACTCACGTGTGTGCTGGGAGAAATGGTGAATTGTTTTTCTAAGATTGCCCAAAAACTAAAGTTTGTTGGCTATGAAAATAATGTAATAGAGAATAAGAAAGAAAAGTTGCAGAGAAAAAACTACAAAATAAAGTTGTGGAAGAGATACTAAAACATCTCAACTCCTTTAGTCTTTTATAGACTAAGAATATAACTCTTATGATTTTAAGGCCATTAAAACTCTAGTTTGTAATAATTCAAGGTCAGAAAATACAAAATAAAATTTGTATTAAAAGTGATGAAAATTGAAAATCTTGAAAAATTAAAAAGTTTTGAAATGAATTAAGTACATTCTAACAGGTTAAGGGTTCAAATCCTCCTCGGGATAAAATTCAGAATGTGTAATTTCTTATAGAAAAAAAATATTTGTGATATACCATAACTTGAGTACAGTAATTCAAAGTTACCAAGGCATGACACGTGGCTCCCAAAAATTATTCGACATACAGATCTTAGGATAATTGATTCGTTCGATCGAACATAAATCGACATTTTAGAGGTAAGGGTTTCCGAATTGGTCACCACTGCCTTTCATAGGCTACCGACCTCAATATAAGGAAACAAAGTTCAATATGACAACTATTATCTTCAGGATATCTTCATATCCCTATTTTCACGACTCCTAATCCTACTCAACTTAGGAGATGTACAACTTATAAATAAGACCATAAGGTACGCTCTCAGTTTATGTTCAATTTTTCTTTTGAATTACAATCTCTTTTTTGTTACTAACTTTATCATTGGAACGACCAGCACCGGAGCCTTCCCGATAGGAATGGCAACGGGGTGGGTTCAGGGAGGGGTGACCCTTCCCCAACCCCGACCCCGTTTATATTTTCTTCCCCCGACCCCACCCCGCCCCACCCCATTTAGAGGTCTACCCCGACCCCGACCCCATTTATATTCTCTGACTTTACCCTGCCCCGAATCCCGATATATATATATATATATATATATATATATATTTAAGGAAGTTAAAACTTGTAAATTAATTTTTTTTGCCAAAATAACTAATATAAAAAAATATGAGTGTAATATAAAAAAAATTAAAACTAATTTTATATAGTGTTATTTATTGGTAAATATAATATATATAAAAAAAATGAAAAAACTTAATATATAAACGGGGTGGGATTGGGGTAGGGTGACCATCCCCCGAACCTGCCACGACCTGACGGGGTTTAAAAGCCCTACCTCGACCCCGTTTATGAACACCCCATACCTACCCCATTAGGGGCGGAGCGGGACAAAATGCCATCCCTACTTCCAAGTGACCTTCTGACCTTAAGTTCTTGACAAGTAGTTCAGGAAGAGAAGCGTTCAGACAAAAAAAAGTGCAACATCAGCTTGGCGCTGTATGTGAGAACAACAATTGTTCTTACTATTTTTTTTTAAACAACAAATCTATTGTCTTTTTTCTGAAAGTCAATGGCTCCCAACCTTTGTCCTAGGAAAAACTCCCAAAACCCTCAAAATCAACCTCCTACTAGAAAATAAAGGGAACAAACAACCATTCGTTTACAACAGTAGCTTGACCGGATTCAACGGTAGTTCGATCAGATGCAGGAACAACTTGTTGTCATGTCACAAGCTCTAGCCTCATTAGTTCGGAACCAACGAAGTAATCCTCCTCCTCTTACTAATGTTGTTCACAGAGGATCTCAACCCCCTACCACTACCATGGGCGGAGGATCCCACAACGAGGAATTGCCTAACATTCAACCGGTACACCCCCATGGTATCGTTCATATGGGGACAGATCCCTAGTCGTCAACAGTTGTAGGGAGAGGAATGCCCACATTTCATCCTACTGTCCACTACTAGAGCAAGACGAGTATACCAATTCCAACGGCCTCTAGAACCAATCCAAGGTCGCAGGAATTCTAACCTTCCGATACCTCAGTTTCAAGAAAGTGACGTCCTCTTACTAACACTAGACAAATTCCTCCCATAAATCCAGGACTTAGAGGCATAGGGCAAGACCAACAACAGGTACCAATTGCACAACAATTCCTACCCAAAACCCCTCAAAGGGTAGAGGAGATAACAGACTCTCAGGATTAGACGATCTCAACCAAAAGGTTCCACGCCCCTCTAGTGCAAGACGAGCTAAGTAAACTGTTTGGTAGGCTTTTCACGTCATTCACTTCTGTCATAATGATAGAGGAGCGAGCGACCCGAGAAGTGTGTTATCCCAAAATTCATCCTCTATAACAGGTCTGAGGACCCTAGGGACCACCTATCTTATTATCAACACACAATGACTCTACATGGAGCTACCAATACCTTCATGTATTGAAATTTCGTGACAAGCCTCAAGGGTACCGCCCTTAAGTGGTTCCACAACCTCTTTCAAAAATCGATCAGTAATTTTTATGAGCTCAATAAGTTATTTCTTAATTGATTCTTAACAAGCAGAAAGTTGAGAAAATGACCAAAATTCTTGCTAACTGTGAAGCAAGCAAAGGAAAAATCACTTCGAGAGTACATAACTCGTTTTAATACCGAGCTCACGGAGATAACCGATTGTAGTTTTAGTTTCCTAGTAGCCGCTCTCACTTTAGGCCTTGGTTCTAGATGTTTCCAGGATTCCTTGACCAATAATCCTTCTATCGATATGACAACACTCATGGATAGAGCACAAAAGTATATTAATCTCAAAGATACAAAAACCTCATTCCAAAAAGCTAAAGAACAAGCTCAAAAGGATGAGCAAGTTCAGAAGAGGGATAACAATGTTAACAAAAAATGGATCAGGAGTCCCGATAAGAGAATGGTACATAAATCCTAGAACAACTCTACCTCTGGGAGATATGAGACTTACACCCGCCCTGAATGCCTTTCTTACCCACATACTCCAACATATCCAGACTTGTGAAAACCTGAGGTGGCCGGAGCCATTAAAGAGCCACCCCGACTCAAGGAATCAGAACAAGTATTATGATTTCTATAAGGAGCAGGGGCACATGAATGAAAAGTGCAGGGCTTTGAAGCAGGAAATAGAGCATTTCATCAAGAGAGAATGACTAAAAGAGTTTGTCCACCAAAAAAGGAGACAGAACCTCCGTGACGAAAGACCACCTCAAATGAGGCAAAAGCAAAAGCCTGAACAGAGGGAAATTTAGAATGATCAACAACGAAAAAATAATCAAGTCATCTTCGTGCTTCATGCTGACAATACGATGATAGGGATGTCTAATCGAGCCAGAAAAATATATGCTTAGGAGGCAAGGGCAGAATCATCCAGATCTCGACCATTGAGAAAAATGTGAAGTTAGAACCTTAGATTCAGTTCTCTAAATCGAACCTTCTTGGGATACATTGTCCCCACAACGATGCTCTTGTCATCTTACTCAAAATAGCTAATTTTGAGATTAGAAGGGTTCTCGTAGATACTGGAGGTTCTACCAACGTATTATTCTATAAACCCTTTAAGCATATGAAATTCGACACTAATGACATCAGAGCTACCGTTGCTGTCATGGTAGGATTGATGGGAATCTCAGCGTCTTAATAGGCAAAATTGACCTACCAACCACGATAGGAGAGAAGGATGGCTAGAAGACACTGATCTTTGAATACATGGTCCTAAATACTAAATCTCCCTATAATGTCATTATTGGGAGGCCCTTGATCCACCAGATGGGAGTAGTTAGTTCAACCCTCCATTAATGCTTGAAATATGTCCACAGTAACAAAATTCTTACCATCAAGGGTTGTCAGCCCACTGCCTGGGAATGCCATGCCCTCATACTAAAAGAAAAGCCTCCCAAATAGCAATTACAGTACCCTCATGAAAGGGAAAGTTCCTCATCTTTCAATTTTCATAAGGCAGAAGAATGTTCTTCCGAGATTGACTAGTCACTAAGTCCTAGAGGAAGAGACAGTGCGGTCAAACCAATGGAGTAGCCTATCAAAGCATTCATCATCACTGAAGAAGAGGGAAAGTAATTACACATTTTCTCAGCTCCGTTTCCTTCTGAGCAAGAGGATATCGTTAAATTCCTAAAGGCCAACCTTTCGGTATTTGCATGGGAAACCAGAGATATGGAAGGAATATATCCTAATTTCATCTCTCACAAGCTGATGACATATCCAGACCATCCCTTAGTAAGGAAAAAAAGAAGGACATTTGCCCTAAAATGTCACAAGATCATCAATGAAGAGGTCCAAAGGTTGCTTAATACTAGAATGATAAGAGAAGTGTTTTACCCACAGTGGTTTGTCAATACAGTTTTTGCAAAAATGAAGAACGAAAAGTGGAAGGTCTGCGTTGATTATACTGAGCTTAACAAAGCTTCTCTTTTCCTATAATTGATCAACTTGTTGATGCCATGACAAGTTACGAGCTCATGAGTTTCATGGATGCTTATTTTGGATACAATCAAATTCAAATGTACCCTCCAGACCGGAAAAAAAAAAAAAAAAAAAACAACTTTCATATCAGAACGAAGTCTCTATTGTTATAAAGTGATGCCATTCGGTTTGAAGAATGCTGGAGTTATGTACCTGAGGCCTGTAAACAAAATGTTTGGCCTCCAGATTAGGGATATAATGGAAGTCTACATCAACGATATGCTCGTCAAAAGTATTTGGAAAAATGACCACATTCAGCACTTGAGTCAGACGTTCAACATCCTGAAGAAACACAAAATGAAACAAAACCCATTAAAATGTACCTTCGGGATCACAGATGAAAAATTCTTGGGTTTCCTAGTTTTCCAAAGAAGAATTGAGGTAGACTCGTCACAAATCAAGGCCCTAATTGAACTAGAATCACCCAAAACTATTAAAGATATTTAAGGGCTGAATGGAAGGATAGCAGCGCTGAATATGTTTATCTCTAAATCTACGAATCGATGTCTCCCGTTCTTTAAAGCCTTGAGGAGAAGTAAGGCCCTATAATGGACCTTTTAATGCAAAAAGGCCTTCTAACAACTTAATCAATACTTAGCTTCTCCCAAACTCCTTTCAAAATCAGTGCTAGGAAAAAAACTATTCCTATACTTAGCTGTGTTAGAAAGTTCCATCAGCTCTATGTTGGTTAGGGAAGACAAAGGAATTTAGAGGTCTATTTTTTATGTTAACTAAGCACTTCTGGACACCGAGACAAGGTACTCCAAAATTGAAAAACTGGCCTTAATCTTGGTAATATCGGTTCAAAATCTCAAACTATACTTTCAAGCCCATCCTATCTTAATCCTTACATCCTATCCTTTAAAATCAATTTTACATAGACCTGAAGTTTTGGGATGAATAGTCAAATGGTCAATAGAACTAGA
Organism: Nyssa sinensis; assembly: GCA_008638375.1. Taxonomy (NCBI): domain Eukaryota; kingdom Viridiplantae; phylum Streptophyta; class Magnoliopsida; order Cornales; family Nyssaceae; genus Nyssa; species Nyssa sinensis. Next base: position 10,393,208 of record CM018038.1, read on the forward strand.
AGAATTTGACATATCCTATGTTTCACGGACTGCTATCAAAGCTTAAGTATTAGCAGATTTTATAACGAAATTCACTGGAATGCAGCATTCAAAAGCTCAAACCATTACAGACACTTCAGTATGACTACTTTACACTAATAGTTCATTTATAGACAAGAGCTCTGGAGTATGTATAATACTTCAGTCCCTTAATGGGATCGTAACCGAAAAATCCGTTAGCTTGGGATTCAGAGCCTCTAACAATGAAGTTGAATATGAAGCACTTATCCTTGGGACAAAATTAGCTCTAAAATGCAAAGCTCAAGACCTTGACGCGTTTTCTGACTCTCAGCTTGTAGTGAGTCAAGTTTTAGATAATATTCTACCAAGGATAACAGAATGACCAGATATTCAGAACTGGTGGAATCATTAAAGCTGTCTTTCTGCAAATTCACTATTCAGAAGATTGAAAGAAACCAAAACTTCATGGTGGACGCTTTCGTAAATATGGCCTCCCATCTCAAGCCAAAAAGGGACTTAATGCTAAAAATTTCCTACTAGTCAAAACCTAGTATTAAAGTAGCACAATTCTTTCAAATTTTGGAACAATCTCAGAATTGGATGACTCCCATCATCTAGTACCTAAAGGAAGGGTTGCTTTTAGAAGATAAGAATTATGGCAGAAGAATTCGGATTAGGGCAGCTCGGTATTTAATTTTTAAAGAAAAATTTTACCGAAGATCTTACATACAACCTCTCTTACGATGCTTAATTCTAGAAGAGGCCCACTATGTCCTAGCCGAGATACATGAAGGGATTTGTGGCAACCATAACGACGGTAGGACCATAACTCATCGAGCACTGACTCAGGGCTACTACTGGCCTAGCATGTTAAAGCAGGCTAATGAATATATTCGGAATTGTGACAAATGTCAGCGTTTCGCTTCTTAGCAACATCAACCTCATCATGAGCTTGTCCTTATCGCGAGTCCTTGGCCTTTCGCCCAGTGGAGAATGGACATTGTAGGGTCATTGCCAAAAGTCCCTCAGAACAGAACATTCTTGCTAGTTGCCATTGACTATTTCTCTAAATGAGTAGAAGCTGAATCATTGACCCACATCATAGAGGTAGAAATAAAGAACTTCACTTGAAAAAATGTTGTATGTAGGTTCGGTATACCCCGCGTTATTATTTTAGACAATGGGGCTCAGTTTACTAGAAAGGTATTTGAGAAGTTCTATAAAGACCTACACATCAGTCATCACTTCTCTTTTCCAGGACATTTTTAAGCTAATGGGCAAGTCGAGATTACCAATCGTATTATTCTCAAAGCAATAAAAAGAAAGTTGGAGCAAGCCAAGGGAAGATGGGTCGAAGAAATCCCCGAAGTACTCTGGACCTACCGAACTACTAAAAGAACCCCAATTGCGAAAACACCATTTTCACTCGCATATGGCACCGAGGCAATCATTCTTGTTGAAATTGTCATGTCAACCCTTAAAACAGATTGCTTTGACCAAGAAACCAATGCACAACAACTAGTAAAAAATTTGGACCTACTAGAAAAAAGACGTGAGCAAGCTCGGATTAGGACTGAAGTCTACCAATAGAGAATGGCTAAATGTTTCAATCAGGGGTTAAAACCCATCAATTTTCAGCTCGAAGATCTCGTCCTAAGAAGGGTGTTTCTAAACACTAAAGATCCCACCATGGGAGAAGCTCTCTCTTAACTGAGAATGACCTTACAAAGTAATCAAGATCGTCAGACCTACGACTTATTGGTTGGAAGATTCAACTAGCAAGCTTGTGCCTAGACCTTGGAACATCGAACACTTACGTAAGTATTATCAATAATAAAGCTACTTTTGATTCATTTTAGAGCTTGTTATCGATGTACAAATTCTGAAAAACCTTGTATCCATTACAAGTGTTAATAGTCTGGTCCATTTCACTCAATGTACAAACCCTTAAAAACCTTGTATTCATTACAAGTGTTCCGGGTCTGTGCACAGACCCCTAAATACCTTGTATCCATTAGAAGTGTTATAGGTCTGATCCATTTCACTCAATGTACAGACTCCTAAAAACCTTGTATCTATTACAAGTGTTATAGGTCTGGTCCATTTCACCTAATGCTTGGCCCCTAAAAGCCTTATAACCATTACAAGTGCTATAGATCTGATCCATTTCATCCAATGTACAGACCTCTGAAAACCTTGTATCCATTACAAGTGTTTTTGGTCTTGTCCATTCCACTCAATGTATAGACCCCTAAAAATCTTGTATCCATTACAAGTGTTACTAGTTTGATCCATTTCACTCAATGTACAAACCCCTAAAAACCTTGTATTCATTACAAGTGCTGCAGGTATGGTCCATTTCACCCAATGCACAAACCCCTAAAAACATTGTATCCATTACAAGGGTTACAGGTCTGGTCTATTTCACTCAATGTACAAACCCCTAAAAACCTTGTATCCATTACAAGTGTTGCAGGTCTAGTCCATTTCACCCAATGCACAGACCCCTAAAAGCCTTGTAACCATTACATTAAATCAATGTACAGATCTCTAAAGGCCTTGTGTTCAATACAAGTGTTATAGGTTTGGTCCATATTCTCACTCTACAGACTTCTAGAAAAGCCTTATTTTATTTACAAGTGTTTTAGGTTTGTATATTATGAATCATCAGTATATAGACGCTTGAGAAAGCTTATTTTATTTGTAAGTGTCATGGTTGTGTATATCCTGTTATTTAAACTTCTAAAACACTATATGAGTCCCCTAGAGTCTCTAAAAGAGCTTATATTTTCTACTGGCTTGGATAATGAAGAAATTATCTTAAGCTTAGATATAACACAAAGATATCCAACTAGACACGAGGTCTGAAGCAACAGAAGCTTCATATATTAGAGATCCCAAAAAGGGGAGGATTACAAGATCAGAAAACCAAAAGAGGAAAAAATTACAAGAAATCTTAACTAATGATCCTCGGTAGGAGGGGCTTCTTGCTCGGGATCTGCAAATTTCATCAGGGTAGCTTTAGGAGGACTTATCCATTGAAACCTCATCCACTTCAGAGATGTCAAGGAAAGGGATAAAGCTTTTGGATCTTCCGTCTGAACATTTTATATCCATGATCGGTGAACTCCCTACCTAGTCTCTACACCTCTTCCCTCAGATATCTTTTTGTCTTATCTCTCACCATTTGCACGCTAGCAGTAAGTTTCTGCGCAGCAGCAGCTTCAGAGTCCTCATTTTCTTTCCTTAAAACCTCAAAATCTAAAGTCAATGCATTCTTCTGTGACTCCAGAATGGTGAGGGCAGTGAGAAACTCTTTTAGTTTCTCTGCAAGGGAAAGAGATGTAGAACGGGTAGTCCCGAGTTGGAGTATTGTTTCATCCAACTCGGCTTAAAGTTTGTCCACCCATTTTGACTTTTCAGGGAAGTCCATGATGGTGGCCATAACATGAGCAACCTGTGAAACAAGCAAAATAAACAAGTTAGTAAGAACAAAAGTTTAGAAAAAATATATGAACAAATTGACTAAAGCATAGATTAGGACAATCTTACCCTCATATGGGAAACCAAGAGGTCCCTGGCAATCTTCCAAGGCTTCAGTCATTGAAGCGGCCTGTAGCTGAACTCCAAGCCTCCTCGTAGGCTTTCTTTATGCCAATCCCCCCCGTTTCAGCTGTGGCCACCCCTGGATAAACGATGCCCATTTTCCCTTTTTCTCGGGATTCAGAGCGCACTATTGGGGTTGGAGGTGGAGGAAGTTCACGTCGTATGACGAGCAAAGCTAGCTCCACGGAGACTATACGTTCAAGAGAACTGGACCCCCTAACCTCAGTCCTCCTCTTCTTTTGGGGAGGGGCTTGTTCGGCGAGGGTGGATATTCCCCCAACCTTCTTCGATCCTAGCGTCCATCTTGTCAGAACTGTCTCCCTCAGGATTTTTGACTTATCCTTTACAAATCTGGCGTCCATGAAGTTTTGTAGGGTAAGGATCTTATCGCGGGGGCGGTCTTGGGGATGAAAAAACCTTCTATACTTTTTCTTACAGGTCGAGAGTGAAAGTCAACCTTCTTCAAGCCTTCTTATCTACGGTAAAAAAAAAATTTCAACATTGTCAGTCAGATCAGAATAGAAGTATAATATTAAGTATAAACATCTGATTTCAATAAGCTTACCCTTGTAGCAGGTGTACCGAGGAAAGAAGCTGCTCTTGCTCTCGAAATCCTTGTATTCCCAGCCATCCTTAATGAAGACATACCACTTATTTCATGTTTTATTGGAAGCGAATGCCGAGGTCAAGAGCTTGAACCTTTTGTTGAAGGAGATATAGAACATCCTCTTCGACTTCAAGTACTTCATGTCCATATTACTCTTAATGAGGTTCAGATATACCTCAACTTTATTCTGATGTCCTAAAAATAAAAGGGCCATCAAATGCCTCCAACTATTAATGTTTTGTTCGGCAGGACATATCATGAACTAGCAGAAAAAATTGTTGATTAACGGATGGTGTCACGACCCGAGACCCTACCCTATGCGGATCTTATGTTGCGCACCCGATCCGACACTACTTTTCGAACCAAGGGTCTCAACTTGCAACACAATCAGTGCTACTAACATGCAACAACTAAAATGCGGAAGAAAATAAATAAAAGCTGCATGTGATATATTTAATGTTTACAAAATGGGGAATATAAAATTTCTTAATACAACTGTTCATCCCCAAGACGTGGATAACATGAGAGAGCTATAAGACTGTCTGTACTAAATATTACACTTACAACTTCAAAAGTAATGTCCACTGCTATCTAGCTGACTGCTACTGTTACTGCTCTTCTACAACTTCATTTCCTGAAAGGGGTGGTAAGTTTAGGGTGAGCTAACTAAAGCTCAATAAGTAATTCTCCTTTACTCTGCCATGTGTACATGAATATAGAAAGCATTATCCATAAAAGAACTAGGATAAATGCAGAGGCACTAGCTAGTCAATGAATATAGAACTCAATATCAGATGATAAAACTCAAATGATAAAGCAATGAAAATCTATCTGATAATATAATCATACTGCTACAATCATGAGCTGTCTCAAATATAATCATATGCACTCAAATGGAAGTTGTGAAATCTCATGACCATTCATAATGATATAACATGATCAAGCTATGATAATCAATAAATGATACTGATAACAACAAATGTGGATGCACTTTAACTTGGGGCCCGGCATACCCCTTAATTCATTTTATTCCCTTTTTCCTCGATCTCTCAGCCAAGCACTAACCTGTCGGTTTAGTACTTGCCTCGCAGATCCCACTTTAGCTGCCATTTTAAATACTACTTTTTATTCCGTTTTCTCGATCCGTAGGTCTAATAAGCATCAGATGGAGTTTATGACTGAGCACAAATCCGGCTACAATATAATATATCAAGATCATGCTAAATCCAATAAACAGTAACTGCAATAACACTATCTCAGCAGCGAAAAGAAACTGTTGCCTTAACAGGCTAATGTAAAATGGGCTGCTGAGATCTTACCCCTTGAGGCCTATGTACAGAGCATACAGAAATCATGATCAAGATATACAACAGTCAATAAATACTTTCCACAAGATAGAGCAATATCAATGTGGACTTGATAAACGTTCTGATATGTACGGAGTACAATTGATAATATAAGAAAGACTATTGACATGGCTGGGAATGTAACACATACAGAGATCAGAGATTACTTACCTCTTAAACCGTTTCTGTTCTTTCACAATAAAACCAAGTCACTGTTCCTTCCTCTTTGAAATCTCTATTCATCAATAGATAGTATATCTCAGTTTACTTTTTCATAAGTTATGCTATTCATCCAATTTTATACCTCTTTACTATTGGTTTCTATTTTACTTAAATAGACTCTACTATTGAATCTGGAACGTCGAACAAAGTCGATTTAGGCTTTCGCGGAATTCAATTCGGACTTTTGTACTAAAAAGGGCAAAATGGTCATTTTGTACTTTTACGGGTATTTTTATTTTTTGGGACCTCCTCTTGCTAAACAGACATCACCATTGGTCTTATAATGTCCGAGATAGTTAAAATACACTATTTATATGTTTAATTTGGACATCATTACTAAAAGGGTAAAATGGTCATTTTATACTTTTACGGGTTCTCACTTTTTGAGACCTCTTTTCACAAATCGGACTCCACGGTCGAGTTCGAAATGCTCGAAATAATAAAAATTCACTATTCATTTGCCTCGTTCGGACTTCGTTTGACCTATATTTGAATTAGGGGTATTTTTGTAAAAATTAATATTTTATTAATTTTTTTCTGTTTGGGCCACAGTGAAATTTTCTAAAACTTCTGGGGTCAAAGTGGAATTTCTCAAAATTTCGATCTGAACCAGTGGGTTCAGTTTCATTCTAAGTGAACCGGTCCGGTTTTAATTGAACCAACCAGTTCTGTCGGTTTAATCACGTAATGCTGACGTCATGATGACGTCAGCCCTAATGGTTTAAAAATTTTAAAATATAACACCTCCATACGTCACCGTTTCATTAAACCCGTAACCCATCGGATCTGCTTATAACCCATACCAGGTATCCGACCCATTTTCCGACCCGAACAGTGTCATCTTCCCCACGAGATCGATACTGTTCCTCTCGAAACCCTAATTCTTATAGTTGGATTTCGAGACGTTTTACAAATCTATAAAATGTTTCTGGAGTATCATAAAAGGTTTTGATAATGTTTTAAAGTTTCGAATCTATCTCAAAATCACAGTTTGGGGGTTGATAGACTGAACCTGCAACTAACTGGTTCATGTTTATTTCTTGATCATTTTTCATGAGGTTGAGCTTGTTTTGTTCCTCAGTTCAAGGGGTTTCATATTTCATTAACAAGGATAGGTTTAACAGTGAGTTTGTGAAGTTGGGTTTTGAAACCCGTACCTGCAAGTTGATTTTTGAAGGTCAATCTTTGAGTTTTGTGGTCGCGTAGTAGGGTTTTTAACACCCTCATGGTCTCAGTTTGGGGTCCTGGTAAGCCAAATATGGCTTGGTAAGAATTGGTTCAGACCTGCTTCAAGCAAGGTCTTCAATGGCTGGCTCTTCTGGGTTTGGTGTTTTCATGGCCTAAAATCATTCCTGAACAAGTCTAACTATAGTCTAAACATCATATACACATGAAACAATCGATTTTTCTTACATATATGTAAGATATCTTAGAAAGGGAAAAATATGAAAAGTTGGAATTTTACCTGTTTACAAGGATTTCTCTCTTTGTTCTACTTCTGATTCTTCCTCTATTCACTTCAGTTTCTCTTCTTTGGTTTCTTTCGTAAGAGAACAAACATGCTTTGCATGTTTTGGTTTTAAAGAAAAAGCAACCGACCTCTCTCTCTCTCTCTCTCTCTCTTTCTCTCTCTCTATGACTCACCCCAATTTCAGTCCTCAATTTCGGTTGCCTATCCCATCTCATAAATTTCTCTTTTCCTCATTTCAGTTGGCATTAATGGCTTGGAAGCTTTTGTATACTATATGTTTATATTATATTCACACACATAACACACACACCCACTACACCAACCGACACATAGTGATGCATACACACACACACACACACTGCCACCTTTGCATGTGTACTCCCCCTTCCCTTTTTCATTTTCTATTTAATAAATATACATTATACAATATTTATACATATATACATATTATACATTATACTATATGTATTATTTATACACATATAAATACATATTTTTGTACATAAGATATATCCATACTCATGCATATAAATTCATTTATAATAGCGTGTGTATACACTCATTTTAGGTACACTACATGTTTGTGAAATATGGTTGTGCATGGAAACGCATGCATGCACGCATTACGATGTTGGGTCCTAAGGTGCTCGGGTATGGCTCTGCACTAGGTATACTAAGCAACCCATTCACATTACACTATTCAGTCGACTTACCTCGGTATACGTGTCATATCTCGGGTTTACCTTGGTATAAGTGCCATATCCTGGGTCGGGATATTACAGATGGAGGGGTAAGCGTACACCAACCTCGAACCACTCGAGGTAGGCACATATCTCCCCTCTCTCAATATCTAATGGGCGATTTACTGCCCTTGGTATCCTATAGAACACATTATGAGGAAAGTTGAAATTGACTTTCAAGGTATCTAGCATTCCCTCAGTCATGGCACTTACACCCTCTTCTCTCCTATGAGGTTTGCTTGATGTGTCAGCCTCTTTATTCCTAGGTTCGAGGAGTGCTTCGATGAGAAGCGCTCCTGAACTATCATCTGAGACGTTCCTAGCCTCGTCACTCAATACAAGGAAAGCGCTCCTGAACTATCATTTGAGACGTTCCTAGCCTCGTCACTCAATACAAGGCCTAAAGCCTCTTAACCTCCTCTCTCTACAACTTTTCTTGCTTCCTCTCCCTGTGCTTAACTGAGCATCAGAAGTAGCCATTCTCTCAAGAGTAGACTCAAATAAAACATAAAAGGAGAAGAAGAACAGAAACAAAAAACAAAAATAGAAAAGAAAAGATGGAGAGGTATTTTTCACAACTAACTAGAAACTTGAAGGTTGGCGTCCATCAACGGTTGTTTTATCAGAATATGTAATGGCACATTTATAAAAGTACGTGTAACTCTTCAAAAACCCCCTAACCTCAGCTCTACACGGGTTCCACAAAACTAAAGCTTAGGGAGGAGTAGTTGATATACCATAACTTGAGTACAGCAATTTAGAGTTACCATGGCATGACACGTGGCTCCCAAGAATTATTCGACATACAAATCTTAGGGTAATTCGTTTGTTCGATCGAATAGATATTGACATTTCAGAGGTAAGGGTTTTCGAATTGGTCACTGCCTTCCATAAGCTACCGACCTCAATATAAGAAAACAGAGTTTAATATGACAACTACTATCTTTAGGATATCTCTAATCCCTATTTTCACGACTCCTAATCCTACTCAAGTTAGGAGATTTACAGCCTATAAATAAGGTCATAAGATACGCTCTCAGTTTATGTTCAATTCTTTTTTTGAATTACAATCTCTTTTTCGTTACTAACTTTATCATCGGAATGGCTACCACCAGAGCCTTTCCAGTGACCCTCTGACCTCAAGTTTCTTATAGGTAGTTTAGGAGTAGAAGCCTTCAAACCAGAAAAGTGCAACATCAATTTGGATACCCAAATTGATAAATAAAAAGAAAAGGCTTCTCAATTCCTTTTGGTTACCATGTTGACTTTTTACAATTTCTTTTCCTTTTTCTTTTGAGAGGTAGCTTTGTATTCATGAGGATGGAGAAAAGATTTGACATTGAAGGTGATTCTAAATTAATCATTAATATTACGATGGGAAAATTGAGGTGTTCTGGGAGGATTTATAGTATTATTCAAGATTGTTTCGACACCATTAAGGAAAAAAGGATTGGAGATTGTTTTTAACCACACTAATTAGTCACATGTTGGTAAAAGTCATTTTAGTCATATTAAAATCAAATTTCAGCAGTGCTAGAGTACCAAAAAATTGTTTTTTGATATTTTTGCTGTAATGGTGAAGTGTTTTTTTTTTTTTTTGCAGAACTACCATTTTTCTTTCTAATTGTCGTTGCAGTTTGAGTATTGAAATAAAATAAAAAACTAGGTCAAATCTAGACCGTACATCTTAAATAATTTAAACTGTTGAGATGGAAAATAATTATTAAAATAAAAGTCATATTAAAAAGAATATTTGATTTGATTAAATTTTAAGAATTTGAATAACTAATCGTTTAAACACTATTTTATAATTAAATTATTAAAATATAACTATAGCAGTTATAAGACTCAATTATTGAAACTATCTAGACTCTTATAATAATTCGGACATCACATTATTCTAATTTAAATCTAATTTTTTTTGATTAAAGAAAATGTTATTAATAATATATTTTCTTTATGATCGAATAAAGAAAGAGTATTACATTAAAAGAGTCCAGAATCCAATTTTTAGTTCATAATATGGAGTCATTGACTCCGTCTGGATCGGATGTTTAAAAAATGAACTGCCACTTGTTGGAGTTTTCCACGCAAACCTGTCATATATTTGTTATTTGGCAAAGAACACGTGGCTGAGTTGATTGCTAATATTATTATATTAAAAAAATAATTAATCATGGTGGCCAACGGTAATGTTTCGTCGAGAAAGTAAAAAGATACCACACATGTTTTAAAATCATGTTTATGTTCAGACCAACGTTCATCTAATTTAATTATGCCATTGATTCGTTATCACATGGAATATATATATATATATATATATATATGTATGTATGTATATATAAACAAAATATAACAGAAGATGTTATTAAGAAAGAAACATCAATGGCTGTCAAACCTACAAGAGGAAGATCATGTAACCAAGAGGGATCAGGGCGGCTCTCTTATTAAGGGAGAAAAGTGATATACCATAATTTGAGTTAGCCTCAGACCGTCATAAGTGTTTTAGAAGTGCTAATGTAGTCAGTAGTATGATGATTAAATTTAGCTAAATTCCTATGGAGCTATGGTGACAGAGCAATGATATCTAAAGATTCTGAATTAATCATCCTCTTACATGAATTATCAATCTTAAAAAAAAAAAAAAATTCAATATGATATCTTTAAATTCCGTTTCTTATAAATCTTAATCCAACCCAATTAGAGAATTAATAAGATTTTAAAGTAGACTTTTAATCCGTGTTTAATTTTTTTTTTTAATTATAGTCATTATTTTTTTTTTACTTTATCATTGATGTGACTATCAAAGTTTTTTTTATTTTTTTACTTTATCATTGATGCGACTATCAAAGTTTTTTTTAGTGACTCTGAAAAGTCTTTCCGATAGTCCATGATCTCATATTCTTAACCGACAATTGAATTCTTCAACACTTTAATTAGAAATGGATAATATAAAAAAATAATTTTTTGAAGTTACACTTATACAATATATATATATATATATATATTATAATTCAATTAAAAATCTATTACTCATAAAAGTCCAAGGAAAAAAATACAAGATAAACCAAATATATTTAATCCCAAAAAACAAGCAAACAAATGAATAGTCCTAGTTACTTTGAAGTGACGTGGTTTGTGATATTCTTAATCATAGTTGAAATAGTTTAATCACTTTTAGTGGGACTAAATATCTAAAATATTTCATACATTACATATATTTGTTGTGCCGTCTGGAGATATAAAAGTGATTTACCTTGAAGTGGTTAAGGTGGGCATAAATTAGTAATGAAGTTTTGTTTTTTTTAATGTTGTCTTCTCAGAAACATATGCCCAATAATAGAAGTTGTATGTCTAATTTTCTTTAACTTTCCAATGTTAATATAAAGGTTGATGAGTAGAAGTCAAAACAATGTCATACAATTAAAAGAAAAGGAATAAGAAGAAGAAGTCAAGACCTAATGCCTCCTATTTAAAAATTGATGATTGTTAGTCATTATTCAATAATAATTTCAGAAAATAATCTAAAAACCATCATCTTTAAATGGCTTCTTTTTTTTTTGGTAGTCTTGGTAGAACAATTAAATAATTATTTAATCTTATTAATCAATTTCTTAAAATTTAGGACTAAAATCCAAGTCATATCCCTTTCATTCTGAAAGTAATAAAAGAAAAAAGAAAAAGTTATGAGTACCCAAATTGATCCAAAGAAAATGCTTCTCAATTCCATTGGTCTCTATGTTGACATTTTACAATTACTTGTAATTTTGAGTGGTAGCTTTGTATTCACATCATTGATCATTCACAATCATTTTCAATTTTTCGGAAGTTGCTTTGAACTCACTTGGGCCCCATGTGCGATCATCATTTTCTGTTGAGTGATGACTCGTTCTCATGGTCTGAACACACACACACACATGTGTGTGTGTGTGAATATATATATATATATATGAGTGTATTTATGTATCAGTCAATGAACACTCCACTTAGAAAGAAGCAACCAAAACTAGTTGATGGATGAAATCATGAAAGCAACTGTATTATTTGGGAGTAGTTGGTGCTTGACTTTAGTCTATCCGCCTGTATTATAAGCACAACAATAGGTGGCATTTCACTCTTTCTAAGTTTTCGTTTTGATTTATTTATTTGTCAAATGGTGATAGTGTGCTTGGCATTTATCCGCCTGTATTGTAAGCACAACAATATGTTTGGTATATTGAATTAGTTTAAGGAATGATATGTTAATGATTTTTTTTATTTATTTTTTTGTAATTAATAAATATATTTTATTTTTTTATTAAAATTTTAAAAAAGAATTATAATAAATAATGTCACTTAATAAATCAAATCAATATATCTAACATTACTCGTAATATTATGATGTTATTCTGCCTAAAACTTGGATTCAAAAATTGTTGTTTATGCAACGTATATAACTACTGTACAACTTTTTATTTTTAATTAAAAGATAAAAATTAAATGAATAGGCCAATTTTCCTAATTTGATTATCTTTCTAATATGATAAAAAAAATTATATTTTTTTTATTAATAATCAACAAATTATCTATCAGTAAAGCCTAAACTAGTACACAAAAATCAATTACAACTTGATAGAAACTAATTTCGGAACCTTACCTGAAATTTGATTATCTTTAATTTATTCCACAAACACAATAAACTGATGTCATTAAATTAAAATAAACAAATTCTAAGTTTGCAATGCAACAAAGTTTGACTAATTTTATATGAGAATCACCTTCACCAAATGTTGAAGCATTTTATATTTCTTATGATCGTCGTGCATGTCAAATATCAAATAAATCATAAATAAGTATTCACCAATGAATTGATATTTTTATTAATAAAATAGTAAAAAATATCAATATAAAATGTGATGCTAATGAGAAAATTATATGATTTTTGATACAAAAATTAAACTTTATATGTAGCTTTTTAATGACATTTTGATCTGTTATAAAAAAAAAATATATATATATATATATAACCCTCAACTTAAGATATAAAAAACTCCAAATGTCATTTTGAAGTTAAGAATTTGTATTTTCTAATATCATAATTTGTTATATTTACAATATTTTTATTTCAATTATGTAAAATTAATAAACATAATTATCGAAATATGGCATAAATAGATAAATAAAAGTTCATATATAACTATTTTATCTCTCTCATAATTTATATTATAAAAAATTTTAAAATTTTTAATTATTTGTTTTTCACTACAAAATTTTGTTGATTTCTTAAAATTAAATTTATTAATTATTAAAGAGATTATTTACATATGTGGGAATATGTTATTACACAGTCATAGATATCTTCTTTCCAGTAATGGTGACTTATTAGTAAAGTTATATTTATAATTAGATACTAATTTTGTAAGAAGGAGTTCAAGTAAATATTAATATATATATTTAGTATTTACCTCTTAACACGCGTCAGTCAGGATGGCCGAGTGGTCTAAGGCGCCAGACTCAAGTTCTGGTTCTCGTGAGAGAGCGTGGGTTCAAATCCCACTTCTGACATTAAAATTATTATCTTTTCAACTAAAGCTGACGACGTTGTATTAGTGTTTCATTTTTCATGGACATCGTTTTATTTCCAGAGTACGAATTTACTGACGGATGGAAAAATGCCACGTGTAAATTGTTTATTTTCAAGAAATAAAACAAAAGCTTGTTTATTTTCCACCACGCACTCTTGACAGGACAGTTACAGATTGCAGACAATACATACATTCATGTTGATGTTTGTTTTGTTTTTTTCCCACATAAACTCGCACTTCTGACGTTAAAATTATTCTCTTTTCAACTAAAGTTGACGACGTCGTATTAGTATTTCATTTTTCAACGACATCGTTTATTTCCAGAGTACGAAGTTACTGACGATGGAAAAAATGCCACGTCCTCATTTATTATGCCAACTGTAAGATTGTTTATTTTCAAGAAATAAAAAAAAAAAGCTTGTTTATTTTCCACCACACACTCTTGAGAGGACAGTCACAGACTGCAAACAGTACATACATTCATGTTGATATTTTCCTTTTTTTTTAAAAAAGACAAGCATAACTAAAATTAATTTTTATTTAGATAATAAAAAATATAATAATTATTTATTCTATTTAATTTTTTTAAATAAATTAGAGTAATAATGTAAAATTTATGTAAATAATCTTAAATAATTGAAATAAAAATATTTTATTAAATCGAATTGAGTTATCAATTTACAAATAAACTTTTTAAATATGATTATACATATCTTACTGCATAAATATAGATATAGGAAATTGTTGCTTATAACTAAATTATGCATATGTTAGTTCATTTAAATTATGAATTAATTGAAAATTTTATTTTTATCTTAAACAAAAGATTAAAAAAATGAATTATAATTGTAATAAAATTAACTAACGAAATTCCAAAAAATAACACAACCTGAAAAAATTCATTCTAAGATGTGTATTATAATTCAATTGAATAAAATACTAGCATTTTATTTTTGTTTGTAACTAAAAGTTAAGATAGATGTGTCGTAATACCAAAAAAAATATAAAATATAAAATAAATACATTTATAAGACGAGTAATACTATACCTTAATATTTTATCAAAAAAATTTATTTGTTGATGTGACTATTTTTTGTGCTAGTGAATTCAGCTTCGTGGTGCTAGTCATGTTAGGTGAGTCTAAGAAGTTTAATTGACTAGTACTAAAAAGCTTAATTGACTAGTACCCACATACACTAAAAGGCTTAATTGATTAGTACTCGAACAGTCACGTTAACATGTAAGAAAATTTGATAAAATTTTATGATAAGAATAACATTACTCTTATGAGACATATGGTTTACATCGGCAGTAAGTTAGAGAACAAGAGAGGCCAAGATTTTGGGACGATTTTGAGGGGAGGCAAAGTTTCAAAATTTTGACTTTTTACCTATATTTTTTATCCATTTAATTATTTATTTCTTTATATTTTTATAAAAGGCCTTCTTAAATTTTAATTTTTGTATTTTATATTTTGTCCCTCTAAACTTATGGTTTAAATCCGTCACACCAAAATAAATTTTAGGAATATAATAAGAGAAATGTTTCATGGTATATATATTTGTGCATATATACTCATATGGGTGTGTGAATCTCATACTCATGTGAATATATGTGTGCACATATATATATATATATGTTATCAAATATTATAAGAAATGAATATAATGTGCATTTTAATTGAGGAGTCACTGTTAGAGAGAGCCAAATGATAATATAAAATTTAAGGTAAATTACATCGAGCTTTCTTAAGATTATTGACAATTAAATTGACTTTTTTTGAGTTTATAAAATTACACTTATCTCTCATACTTTATCCAACAATTATATTATTACCCTATTATTTATAAATTTTTCTTTTAAAATAAAAATTGTCCTCTCAAAATTTTCATATTTTTATATTGAATCCCCCCGTAAATTTTAAGTATTGATTATAAAGTCCTATTTATCTTTCAAATAAAGAAAAACAACATTGACTAACAAAATGGTAATCTAAAACAAGGTTTTTTTTTTTTTTGAGTAGTACTGAGATTTATTAGAGGAATTAGTTTATTATGCATTTCACTATAATTTCACTCCAGTACTAAATGGTTTGAGCCCAGATGCCTTGAATCCCACCGTACCTATATATTTGTCTCTCATGCTGTCTCTTTCTCAGATCATACAGAGGCCAACCTTATCCACTTTGGAAATGATGTGGAAGCTATCCATTTTGGCTAGGGCTTTGATTGAAGGAGAAGGCCTCAAGGCATTTTTGTGGGAAGATATATATATATATGTGTGTGTGTGTGTGTGTATGTGTACGTGTGTGTGAAGGTATATCTAAAAGTTGCCAACTTGTGAATTACAAAATGATTGATTTGTTATCGTTGGTTTGGTATGGGTTTTAGGCTCTTTTCTTGGGCTATAACAAATATTTTTTTGAAAAAAATATTAAATAATTTTTAAAATATATATTTTTATTTAAAAAGTTCATGATATATTTTTTTTTATCTAAAAAATAAAAAAAAATTTAATAAAATAAATTCAAATTATTAACTTTTATTTTAATGTTGTTAAAAAATATTATTGACTACACAAAAATAACTTTCAAGATATATTTTAAAAAATACTAAATAATAGATACAACAAATTATTCAATTTAAAAAAAAAAACGTTTTTTTACTTATCTAAAATGCCTAAAAAATAAATTTTTACTTTATAAAATATTATGATTTTTGAGATTGAAAATTTTATTTTATATATTTTTTAGTATTTTTTTTAAATCTATCTTGAAGGTCATTTTAGTATAATTAGTAATATTATTCAACGGTGTTAAGATGAAAATTAACAATTGGACCTTTTTGTATTAAAAATTTATTTTTTAAACTTTTTAGATAGAAAAAATGTATCATAAATTTTTTGGATTGAAAAACTTTATTTTAAGAACATTTTAGTATTTTTTCCTATTTTTTTATTTTTTCAAATAGGAAAGTAGCTTCAATATTTTTGAAAAAAATTAATGACACATTGAGGGTTAGGAAAATGTTTGATACAAAAGATATGAATTATTTTAAAGATTAATGGAAAGGTTATGATGGTGAAATGAAAAATCTTAAGGTCCATTAGCTCATTTTCTTTTAATTGTTTTCATTTAGGTTTTTTATTTCATTTTTATAATTTTGAGAATGACAATGTTTAATATTTTACAAATATGTGTTTTGAGGTTGTTTAAATTCTCTAATGAGTTTGAGATTTTAAAATTAGAAAAGACTACTTCTAATTATTTCTTAAAAATGTATTATTTTTACTGTAAACTCAAACTTATATAAGATATAATATTTTTTAATATTTAAATAGAAGAGGGAGAGAAAAGAAAAGATTAGAGATGGAGAGATAAACAAATATCCTATTTGAATATTTAAATAGGAGAGCAAAGAAATCCCTTTTAATAATTTTTTTAAAATACCAAATACATTATTTAATATTTGTGTTAAAAATTAGAATTTTTATAATAAAATGAATTTAATTGTCAAATAATTTATACACTTTTTTTTTTCTTTCATACTAACTGGAAATAATTATTTTCTTCTCATTTTTTTTTTAAATATTCAAAAAAATTTAAGACTAATACTTTTTTTTTCTTTTCTCTTTTATTTTAAATTATCATTTCTTTTCTCTTCTCAAGCAAAATTTCGAAATAAAGAGTGGTATGGATGCCACGTCACGTGTCCTTCAACGTAATTTTACTTCCTCTAAATGGCATTTTGGGTATTATGATTATCTGGGTAAGTAACACCGACTTGCTAGCCTACACGTACAGTTGGATATTTTTGTACTTTCACACCATACGCGGTTGCAACGCCCTAGTCGATCCCTTTCCAACGGCATGAAAAACGCAAATGTCACCCGTTACAAGACGCTTTAAAAATGTTACGCCCCACAACGCTGCCACGTGTCAATGGGTTATTCCTTGAAGTCAACAAATGATCAGTTTATCGCGAGAAAATGAAATTTGAAATCTGAAAAAAGATATAAAAAATCACAATTTTTGGCTCTTTCCACGTCAGCGATACGTGGGAATATACTATAAATAAATAGAGCTCCTAAAATAGTCAAGCATCTTCTCCCAGAGTCTCTCTCTCTTCCTCTGCTATATTGCGCACCTGGTTCGCCTTACAAGCTTATACTACGCCTCCTCACTCTCATCTCCAGCTCTCTGGTACTCTCTCTCTCTGTCTCTCTCTCTCTCTCTCTCTCTATCTATCTATCTATCTATCTATCTAAATATATAGACACACACATCTACATCTATGCAAACAGGTACAGATATACCTAAGTTTTTTCAACAAACGGCCCCCTGAAATGTTTTCCCGAGAAATGTAAAACATCAATTTGTTTTCCTCCATTTTCCTTTGTCATGTCGTATTTCAGTCAAACTTGAAATTTAATTTATTTTTTCTATCAGAAAAAAAGAATTTTCTGGGAAAACATTTTCCGTTTCTAATGGCATTGGTTTTATATGATTACGAGCTAATTTAAGATTTCTTTATATGTTGATTGTGTTGCAGCATTGCAACGAGCAGTTCGTACAACAAACTCTGTTTATACGACAACGATTTCTCCCATTTGGGTAAATTATTGTAGAAAAGCTCATATTTTCGAGGACTTGTCTGATAATATATACAAGGCATATGGAGGCAACGTGCGGGACAGCTTTGCACTTTTCATCGCCTTGGATTGGTTCGGGGAAGATTGAGGTGAAATTGAATGGTTTTTTGAAGCTTTCTCAGAAATGTAGAAAAGGTTATGAGGTTAAAGCGATAAACACGAGAGAGTTGCAATGGAGAACCGAGTCGACTCGGCAAAGACGGGTTTCTTCGACTGCTTTACACGCCTGTAAGGATTCTCGTGGTAGGTATTAATAGTTGACGCTTTTCTCTCGTTATTCATTGATATTTCAACCGCTTACATATTCCTGCACCGGTTCACTGTTTCATTTTCATAGCTTCCACTCACTTCTTTTACTGTATTTAATTTACAAATTACAAAAATACTTCCTTATATCATTTTTTTTTGATTAATAATTTTTTTTTTATTTTCAAATATATATTAATTAAAACTTTAAATTTATTTTTATATAAAATAAATTTATTTAGAAAAAAATTAGTCACTATTATAAAATTTAAAATAAAAACATAAAAAAGACAATTTTATTATTTAAAAAAATAAAATAACTAAAAAAAATATTTATAATTTATCGAATAAAATAAGAATGTTTGTATAATTTTAAAAATTTTAAAAATATATATATAATTTATCTTAATATATATGTTTCATATATATATATATATGTATATGGATAGATATATTGTAGACCACCAAAACAGTATCATCAAAAGTAACAACTAGATGTTAAAATAATTAATTAAACTACAAACGGATCCAAAGTTAGGAGAATGAAAAAAATTACACATCTCTTCTAGTGAGGCGAATCTTACATCATTTTTAAACCATGATCTCATTTTTAAAAGAAATCATGAATTATTAATCATTTAAAAGAAATTATTTATTACTAATCAAACTTGTCGAACTTGAAATATTATTTTAATAATCAAGGCATCAATAATTGACATAGTAGAGGCAAATCTTACATCATCTTATCCATTTATAAACGTTTTCACATTTTGTTCCTACAAAATAAGATGCCCCGAAGCTGCCAAATAAATCTAACTCACTGTATTGACAAAACCCTTCACCAATTAATTATATCCTGCCATCTCTAGAAAGAAATGTTTAAATTACAACCCTCCCTTCTTGCCCTCCATAATCCATGAGTGAAGGCACATGGAAAGATCATGGTCAAATTCAATGTTATTCAAAATTTATAAAATTAGTTTTATTTTAATAGTAGAAATTATTTTTTTGAAAAAATACATAATTTATTTTTTGTAAATTCAATCAATTATAGAGAACAGAAATTGATTATATTCTAAAATTTAAACTGAGTTATGGTTTCAGAATTGGAACCAGAAACTAACTACTGTTTAGAAACAATATACAGAATTCACCAATAAAGGAAAACAGAAATTGAATAAACTTACAGATTTTTAAATTAGAAAGATGGAATAGACCATGTCTAGCGTTTTACGCTATCTCTGTAAGACATATTACGACTTTGTACAGGGTGCTTTACGAGTTGAACGGACGTCTGTTTCACAGGATAAAGTGGTCTTACACAGAGAAAAAGCACTGCAAACTTTGTGTACAACAAACCAGACTTATGTTTCGAACTCTCTCAAACTAAATGATGGATGCATAGAAATGTTAATGAATTCAATGAATATGTAGGTGTGTAAGGTGGTGTTTATATAGAGCATTCGTGTTTATTTGGTACAGAAATGAAGGTTAACAGTAGCAACAATTCAATGAACAACCGCATTGGGAAGAAGACCACTCAGTCAAAATTTAAACCAAAGGTAATCGCAAAACGATGTCGTTTTGGATTTAAACCAAAACAATCGCAATCGCAAAACGACAACGTTTTGGACTATTTTTAATAGTAATTGAAATGGTAGCGTTTGGAAAAATTATTTAAATAAATTTTTTCCAAAAAGATATATATACAGCGGGCCATGGCCCAAACCCAAACTCGATCCGGTTTGGTTCTGTTCGGTGCGGGGCGGCGGCACGTGTGGTGAATCAAACATGTGCAGTATGTATGGATGCACAAAAATGTTAATGAATTCTATAAATTTGTAGGTGCGTATAGAGCATTCGTGTTTGTTTGGTACAAACATGAAGGCTAACAATCGTAGCAATTCAATGAACAACCACATTGGGAAGAAGACGATTCAGTTAAAATTCAAATCAAAGGTAATCGCAAAACGACATCGTTTTAGATTTAAACCAAAAGCAAACGTAATCGCAAAACGACAACGTTTTGGACTATTTCAAACATTAACAGAAATAGCAGCGTTTTGAAAAATTATTTAAATGTATTTTTTCCAAAAAGATATATATACAGCGAGCCATGACCTAAACCCAAACCCGGCCCAATTCACATTTAAGTTTTTACTCAAAACTTTTTAAAACAATTTTACCTCATCCCAAAAGCTACTATATTTCATTTCCCCCCAAAATCATTCTCTCTTCACCTTTTGCCCTCCAAACCTATTTCACTCTTAATTTTCATTCCCTCCAAAATCTTCCTTCCCTCTTTCTTTATTCTAATAATTTAATTTTCATTTTCGGATTTCTCTCCAATAAATGTTCTTTAAATGTCTCAAAATCTTAAAAAATTCCATTCAAAACATTCCCTCCAAAACATTCGCTCCAAACTCTTTTTTTTCTCTTTCTAATCTAAAGCCTTTTATTAGATTCGTTGCGTTGGTTGTGGTTTGATAACAATATTATATTGAAAATAATAAAATCATCCCATTAACTCATTTTTACCATCCAATTCAAAAAAAACCCACAAACCTTACTTCGCCCATCCAATTTAGAAATCAGGCCATTAACTCATTTTTACTATCCAATTCAAAGAAACCACTAACCCTACATCGCCTCTATGAGAAAATGCTAAATATCAATCTGACGGTCTCTCTCTCCACCGCCTCTATCAAACCTCTATCAAATCTCACTGCCTGTTTCTCTCTCCCGCTCCCCTCTCCCACCCGCAGTTGCGAAACTCCACCGCCAATCGAAACCCCTCACCGCTGATCGCGAAGCACCGCACCATCTCAGATCTGGGTTTGGATTTGAGTCAAAACTTATTTGAGTCTTGGTTTGAGTAACCATTGGAGCTATTTTTTTGTGCAATTTGACTCTCAGTTTGAGTCACCACTGGAGATGCTCTTAGGAAATGTGTGTAGCAAAAAACTATAAAAAAAACACAAGAGGCCAGAGGAAATGAAGCTAAATTAGCTGCTTTTTCTACTAAGTTCTACATTAATAAGTGAAATTATTAAAGAAAGGGGGAGGAAGAAATTAGAAAAAATACCTTTACACTGGGGAGCTATGAACATTAGTGACTCGTTGGTCATCTAACATCAATTCCCATAGTAGAATGAGTGTTGATGAGGATGGAGACGGAATTGCAGATCGGCAGAGATGGAATGGGACAGCTGAAGTGCTGAACATAACGTCATCTTTGGACCGGGTCTGAGTAATTTTTGTGTAGACCTGGTCTATTGACTAAGTCAATGGATCAAACCGATCAAAGTGCATTTATTGGATAGAAAATGTTTTTAGTCCAGTTAATGCCAGACAACCCATCAATATGACTAAGTGTGATTGGCCTGGTTCACATAAAAATTTCTCCCCCCATTGCCTTCCCAAGCCATAACCACCACTTGAGCAATCCCCTCCCTTAAGTAACCTCCAGCATTACCTTCCCAAGCAATACCCTCATCCGAGCAACCTGCCTTTCCACGGAATCCAACTGCCAAATGTTTATTTCCTCCATCTCCACCGATCCTGCTGGACAAGTTAACCAACTCCACCGAAATCGAATACTATCATAATCATGAAGCTCAGTGAAAGTTGATTCAGAAAGATGAGTTGAAGCATTCAAGAACATAAGTTTCATGGGCTGTAATAATCTGCAAAGGAAAGATGGAAATTAAAAACTCAGTTTTAATTGATTGACATAGAGTCCTTCAGTTTTTCTTTTTACCCTTATGATTGATCAGTTACAAAGCCAAAATCATAGTGAATTCACGAGGATTGGAAATAGAGCATATGTATGTGTACTCACTTTTTTATGAAAGTTACAATCAGCATACCTTGCTTAGTACTGAATTTGAAAAGTTTAATGAGATGTCATTGGCATGATATTGATGAGATTATAGTTGTTTGAATGCCATAAAATTTGTGATGTTTCGTTTGGAAAATAATAGAAATGAATAATGATAGATTTGATTGTTGAATATATAAGTACTATGTTGGGCTTAGAATTTTTTTTGATAAGTAAATTTCGTTAAGAGGTGTCAAAGAGGCTGCAACTTAAAACAAGAGGCATATATTATGTTGAATAAAGTTTCTTTCTTTCTTTCCCTTTTTTTTTTTGGATCAAGTTATTTGATTTTTGTCTTGTATTTCCTTTGCCTTTTTTAATCAACCTTTTATTTCAAATTGTAATTGTTTTGTAGCTCCCACACTGGAATCAGGCAATTTCAACACTTGTTTTGATGGAAATTGGTTGTTAAAGGTATTGTATGTTGCACTCAAATTTTTTTAGGCCATAAAACTGGACATGTGAAAGTAGTTCTTCTTCTTCTTCTTCTAATGCTTCTGTTCTTACATTTTTCATAATGGTGCTGGTGTTCTATTGCTGGGAATGGCATCTGACATTAATGTTTGAGTTAGCTTTTAGTGCAACAATGCACAACCATGTAATTGGGTGTTGCTTTGATTGCAGAATAAGGCACAGGATGTCAGCTCATACCTAAATGGACGCTGTATATTCCTTGTTGGTAAGTTCGTTTCCTGAAAACTGTCTTCTGACATGGTACTCTTAATTTATTCTTGAAATCAAACTCTATGGGGTGTGAAAATCAGGAATGATGGGCTCTGGAAAAACAACAGTAGGCAAGATTTTGGCTGAAGCACTAGGTTATTCTTTTGTTGACAGGTTCGTGGTTTAACTATATTGTGTTTGGTTTCTATGGAACCTTCTATAAATTAGATGGCAAGAAGCATCTGGTTTACTTGAAGGCAGCTTAGTAAACACACAACATTACATCATGTTGATTGGTAGGATCCACTATATTATGCCATCAGGTTTATTTTTACTTTAATGACAATTAACATGTATCCTATACTTGATTGTGACTCTAGCATATTGTATACTGGGAGGAATCTTGAGTTCAGAATCTGAAACAAGTATGCAGTTTTACATTCTGCAAACCCACAAAAAGGGACACAGCGATATTTTTCATTGATTTGGAAGAATGCGACTAACTGTGTTGAAATGATTTGGATATTTACTGATTAGTGCTAAATATTATTATTGTTCATTATACATGATTGACTCATGAGTAAATTTTAAGGTTCTTACAATGTGATGTTAAATAGATACACTTCATGTAGTGCATACTTCGTTGTTCATTATTATTAATGTTATCCAAATAAAGAAAGGATAATAGGGAATGGTTACAAAATCTTTGAACCGTTGGATTCCAAGACAAATTGAACATAGGTACTTCACTCTTAAAAAAATCGCTATGGGTGTGACCAAGACGAGTGAGCCAATTATTGAATTGTTCACACTTTGCTTTGTTGAATTTGGATTGAGCTCAAGGTTGTCCTAAGATGAACTAGCCTGTTGATAGTTGGTTTCTGTACCTCTTGCCAAGGCTTCAGATTGTTCTCAAGTCTTTCCAAGCTTGTTGAATACCCTAATCTAACATCCATATCACACCATTGTGTAACACAGTAAATTGTCTTTTGTAACACACTGGCTTTATATTGTTTGTGAACATTTACTTAAAGTGCTAGATTAACTAGCTTCTTGATCAGTTGTGCCCAAGCTGTTTGCTCAGTGTTTGGCTATCTTTTAGACAATTTTCCTATTTTTCTACTTTCTACTTTTTCCTCTTTGATAACAATCTTGTATCACACAATTTTGTTCTATATAGATACACTATAATATATTTTGTCAATGGGTGTTTCAGTGACAAATATGTGGAGGAGTTTCTGGGCGGAAGTTCTGTGGCTCAGATCTTTAAGCAGTGTGGTGAGAGTATCTTCAGAGACTATGAGGTTTGTTAGTTAACATTGCAGTTATATCACCTGCTGCAGCATCTTATTCCTTATTTAGTGGAGTTACTGTAATTCTTTATGAATGTCTTGTTACTTGTTGGTTGAGAGCTGTCAGTTCCATCATTAATCTGTTCCTTTTTTGATACTCTCTCTTTTTCATCTTTTATTTTACCATCATTGCTTTTGTCTTTAGAAATCATAGATGTAAACTAGTGACACTGTTATTTACTTGCATCCAAAAAGAAACAAAAAAAGGGGGGGGGGGGGGGGATACGAAGAAAAATGGACCTGACTTGGACATGAATTAGTCTACATGGTTGTGATCACTGATCCAAGCAAGTATATACTTGGAAATATCATTTTGATTAACTGACATTTTTAGCATGTTCTGTAAATTGTTGATTGGCATCTTTAAACTTTGGTTTTGGCACTGGGGCATATGACTTGCGAACTTTCAGAAACTTCAAATAAAAATGGAAATAAGAAGAAAAATGGTCCTGACGCGGACCTGAATTACTCCACATGGTTGTAATCTCTGATCCAAGCAAGTATATACTTGGGAGTTGGGAATATCATTTAGATTGAAACTGGCATTTTCTTAGATTAGCATGTTCTGTAAATTATGGATTGACATCTTTGAACAGTGGTTAAAGCATTGGGGCATATGATATGAGTGCTTTCAGAAACTTCAAATAAAAATGGAAAAGACACAGAAAGTCTTCAGAACCATGGTAGCTATCAACACACATCATATTTTTTTTCCCTTTCTTTTCTTGCACTTCCATAAATTAGACTGAGATATATGGATCTTACATCTGCATGCATGCACAATATTTGGTGATGTATATAACATAAATGCTAGAAATATGAAATTTGGGCGGTCTTTTTCTCATGTCAAAAAAAAATTCAGTGTCCTTTTTTTTCCCTTGTAAATTAGCTGCTAGGTAAGATGCTTTCAAGTAGGTGTTTATCCCAACATTATTTTTTCAAGGGTTTTCAAACATACATATTATTAACTGTACCTTCAAGATTGGTGAATTTGGAGATGTGATCAAATGGTCCGGGGAAGAAACTGGGAAATGTGAACTACATTTGGATTTTAGGAACAGTGGTTGCAAGATTATACTTAATAGTTCAAAGCGTCTATTTGGTGGGGTATCTGCACACAAATAATTTTTTTTTGGTTTAATAGATTTGTTGACAAAATAAATAAGTGAGGCCCTTTAATGCTGCCACCTTGTTGACTGGCAATCATTTTGTTTTTGTTGATCAATCTCATAATATGCATTATTATAATTCACAATTGATATTTTCTCTTCTACTTTTTCAGAGTGAGGCATTGCTGAAGTTGTCTTCACTGCCCCGGCAAGTTGTTGCAACTGGTGGTGGTGCTGTGGTTCGGCCTATCAACTGGTATGTGGGGCGTGATATATGCTAACAGCAAACTCTTGTATTGTTCATTTTATTTTTAGACTGCCTTGCTTAACTGCAGAGATCAGTTTCAAGATGATTTCTTAATTTTTCAGGAAATATATGAAGCAGGGGGTAACTGTCTATTTGGATGTTCCTTTGGATGCCTTGGCAAGGAGAATCGCTGCTGTAGGCACTGATTCTCGCCCGCTTTTGCATTTTGAATCAGGCGATCCTTACACAGAGGTGGTTATCAATTTTCATTCTCAACACCCTTAAACCTGGATAATCTCTTTTTCTTGTTTTACTTTATAATGTGGGGATGTGGGGATCCAATCAAGAATGGTTCAAAATTTTGACATTTTCCTCAACTTCTTTACAGGCCTTCATGGGTTTGTTTACTCTTTCAAAAAAGAGAGGAGAATCATATTTGAATGCTGATGCTACAGTTTCTGTTCAACGTATGTCTTCTATGTAATTTTTCTTTATTCTTTTCTTATTTCTAGTTGACTGCTCGAAGGTTGGTTGGCTGTCACTTTTAGGAATATAAGACCTGGAAATTGTTCCACAGTATGCTTCTTTGTGTGATTTGCAATACTAATGATGTGCCATTGAAGGTGAGATGTATGGGAGCACATGGCAGCCTATTGCAGGTCCACTTTGTGGATGGTTGGATTTCTTGGAAATGCCCAAGGTGGCCTTTTCAATACCACAATCATTATACTGGGCAGCATTTTAGATG
This sequence comes from Nyssa sinensis, assembly GCA_008638375.1. Taxonomy (NCBI): domain Eukaryota; kingdom Viridiplantae; phylum Streptophyta; class Magnoliopsida; order Cornales; family Nyssaceae; genus Nyssa; species Nyssa sinensis. Next base: position 10,419,659 of record CM018038.1, read on the forward strand.
TGTTTGTAACTGCTATCACTAAAAAAAATGATATTCAATCCTTAGTTTGACACTTTTTCTGCTCAAGTAATGCATCTGATTTAATTCTATTGTTCATCTTCAAAGGGCACTTTGCTCCTGTTGTGCCTTTGTACAATTTTGTAGTTTGTTCCAAACTTCCACAGTTGAACATTTCTTTTAGCACTTAGAGATCCCCTAGGATGTTAGACTGAATTACAATTACTTGAAAGAAATCCTGCCCGAGCCTCTGTTGAATCATGAATGCTAATCTTTACAACATATTTTATTCCGCGTTTTATGCATAACTGAGGATACAAATTGAACCTTCTCACTTTTCAGATATTGCAGCTAAGCTGGGTATTGAAGATTTATCAGACATCACTCCATCTGCTATAGCGCTAGAGGTCCCTCCCTATCCTTCTTCAAGTATTTTCAGTTCTTCCTGTCATCTTTTAATAAGCCACCTTCTCCATGTGTGGCTGTTGGAGCATACATGTCGGTTCCATTACCAGTTTTCTGAACCCTTGATATAATTTAATTTATTTTTTGATCACCATCTATCGAAGGTATAACTTAATTTGCAATTTGTTGAATACTATAGCACACATGCACTAATGCATTGACTTTTCCCCCAAATTTGAATATACCACTCAATGATCCTTTTTTTTTTTTTTTGACAACTCGGTATCTAACTCTTTGGACCGACTAATCAGGAGGACCAATCCCACCGTCCACTAACCACTCAATGATCCTTATTGATCACTGGTGCTTCTTCGCAAGTGGCCAACACCTATGTAGCTACATTATAGTACCAGATGGCATATAGAGTTGGTCAATCTGATTGTCTTTTGAATCTTGGCAGGTACTCTTACAAATCGAAGACTTCTTGCAAGGCAACAACACCACGTCGGTCCCAATGCTTCCTTGACTATCCAGTTTCCAAGGGTCTTGTTTCTCTATTGTAGCCTTGTATACTCTTATCAATTCCGAAAATGGAAGTGGCGATTCTTCACTCCCACTGCCAGGCAAAGAGGCCGAAATTCAAAAATGGTTCTCTTGCTGGGGGATTACATGTACAAAAGAGCAAACCAGTTGAGGTTTCAACTATCCATTCCTTTATTTATTTTATTTTATTTTTCCTGAAGTGAGTACTCTTAGTCATCTTGAGTTAGCTGAAGATTTTTTATCTGCTTTGACTAATGTAAATTAAAGAGAAAATGTCTTCTGTCATTGTCCTCTGCATGTAGGAGAGAGAAAAGTACTGCACCTCTCTTGCGTGCAAGCAAGCTTTCTTTATCTGAGAAGCAAAAGTAATCTGAATTCTCTTGATCCCTTGCCCTAACAGTTCGTTTGTTTGTGGGGAGAGATTTGAAGAGAAAGGAAAAGATTCAGGAGAAATGTTTATGAATGAGAGAAAAATTTGGAGAGGAAAAAACTTTATTAAGCCCACTTGAGAGTTTTGGAGAGAAGAAACTTCATTTAATGAATTTTTTAGAATGTTAAATATATCTTTAAATACATGCTTTAAAGAGTAGGATTATTGTAACAAAATTAGGTGTATTTTTTTACTCTCTGCTATAACTATTTAAACAAGCCATAATAACATCTCTCTGCTTGAACATTCAAACAAAATGATCTCGCTCTCTCTCTCTCTCTCTCTCTCTCTCTCTCTCTCTCTCTATCTCTATATATATATATATATATATATATATTTTAGGTCACTGAAAGGAAACATGTATGAAAAATATTTAGAATGTTCTAGGATTCGTGATGATCTTTTCAATTCCTAAATAACCTGCTCTTAGCACAGTCATAACAAGTTGCACTGAAGCATTAATCAATATATGTATTGTTGATAAACTTATAAATGAAAAACATAAAGAGTTTTTCCTTGCAGAACCACCACCATAATAATTAGTCATGCTGAAAGGATCTAAGGCTCAAAATGGGATGGATTAAACTAATGATGTTAATTGGGCATTTTTTTTTTTGGATAACTCGTCCTTGGAATGGATTTAGAAAATATACAAACGAATTAGGGAAAAAAGTTGAAATCCCCCTGTTTATAATATAAATTTACTTAAATATCCTTTATATTTTTTCAGATATCTAATCTATCCATAATTATGTATATAATAGTACTAAAAGTTTAAAAAAATATATTATTTTTTTTTAAAAGAGAAATAAGTTTTAGTGCAATTAAAATGTGACAAGTATGGGATAACATCGAAGCGGGACAACAGGAGTTTAGGAAGGATTTTTTTGGGCCGCCTCATCCCATACCTACATCAGTTGACATCACATGCAAAACAGCCAGTAAGACATGCTTTGTATTTTTTTGGATGTATTGGTAAGGGTATCTTCAGTCAATTTATGTGTATCAAATTAAGTCTCATTTTTTATAGCAGTTATACTCATTAAACTTTAATTGTCAAGAATTGGAAGAGAAGCACCAAACTAAATCTTTCGTCCCTTAAGGGTCAGATTTATTTTTTAAGCTTTAACTGTCAAGAATCAACATAAAAAGGACTTGAACTCGAAACGCTTAAATTTTATTCTCAACGTCTTTACCAACTACACTGTCGGTTGGTCTAGTAAGACGTTGCTAGAAAGTGGAAATCTTAGGAAGAAAAACATGCCATCCGTCCCACGCTAGAATGCAAATCCTTTTACCCATTTTCTCATGAGAATGCAGATTAACGCGGCAATTTTTTTTTTCTTTCATGCATGCACTCAAATGTTCACACATTAATTTCCAAGCACACATGGTGCTCCATATATTAGGTTGTTTCTAAGTATGTTAATCTCACATCCCGTACTTCAAAAATGGTAAAGACAAGATGGTGACCACTAGGGCCTACAAAATTAAATAGGTTAGATTATAATAATCTTTGTTTTTTCATCGTAGATGTGTCACTTGTACAACTTAATAAAAATTAATTATTCCAAATATGTACAATCACCCATAGTCAAAACATGTATCATTTTCCTCGCTGTAAGTTTAAATGTTTTGGTAAGACACAAGTGATCATCACGTACTTACGTACATCAATTATTTTCCAATAACTTGATAAGACATAAGTGATTATCATGTGCTTATACATTAACTTTAATATACCTAATTTTTTAATCTTTTACAGAAGTACTATTTATCTTTTCTTAACTTGCACCCTTGCTTTTCCTTGTCTCGAGCATCACTTGTCATAACTTTTCTTAAACTTTCCTCTCTTTTGTACAACTTGAAATGTTTAGGGGGGATGGGGTGAGAAAATAATTCTTGCACTTTGTTATATATTTTTCCAATAGAAGATAATAAAATTTTCATGGATATCCCATAGTTCAAAATAATTCATCATCATAAAACATCTTTTGTAATGAACTTTGGAAAAATTACTTTTCAAAGTGATAACAATTATAAAAGCTTTATATCTTCAACAAAATAATCATTTCAAAGCAATTATAATAGATGTGCATTACTATAGACTCAAACTAGAAAACTAGACTCGGTCGACTACAAAATCCACACAAATTCATACCAATTTCCTTCCTAGGCCGCGTCTTCTAGATGGTTTCTCATGAGTTAGCATAAAACATATCTTACTATTTATTAGGATTTATGATGCAAGGTCCTTGGGGGAGACTATCCAATCAATCATTTGAGTCATGGCGTTACAAAAACACAACTTTATAAGAAATAAGAATTAATAGGTTTTCATCAAATATATTTTGCAATCATATCATCACATTCCAAAATATGCTTTCAAGAAATTTTATACAAACCTATAACTTTTCATTCAAAGTAATATTCAAGAATCATTTTTCAAGATGCATTTACAAAACAGTATATCAAAAGATCTCCATTCTAAAGTACCATATTACTCATCTATATTCTTAATAGTTTGCTAATCTTTTGATTCTTTCAATGAGATCCTACACATCACATATCGTATATGATTAATTCCTCATTTGATTGTCATGGAACCTTATTCATTTATTTTCATTTTTCCTAACCTCCATTGATCTCCAACATCCTGTTCAATTGACTTTTTAAGCTTTTAGACTTGTCTCCTGTAAATTTGAAGCTTTAATATCATTACATTATCTCGTGACTAACTAGTCTCAAATTTATATACTTTACTTTGTCATTATTTGTTCACAATCACAATCAATTCTATTACTATTGTCTAACTAACCTTTTTAATTTAATTTTTGACTTAAATATTATTTTATCGAGTCCTATTATCCAAATAGATTCAAAATGTCGAAAAACCTTAGGATGTGCATTTTAAGAATTTTAGTGCCTTATTTCACAATTTATTTTAGCTTTAGGGGCTCTTTTGTAGTTACTTAAATATGTGAAATTTTGAAGAAAAAAATTCGTTACAAAACAATAAAATTTTATCCCATCAAAACAGTAAAATTTTACTATTTCCCAGCAAAGTAGTAAATTTTACTGTTTTATAAAATAGAAAAAATTCTCAACTGTTACCAGTTTTATTCAGATTTTGAGCTACACTTTAGATGCTCAAAGAGACCTTCAAAGCACTGAAAGAGTTGTCAAAAAAAATCAATGTTTTTTAAAGCCTAGTGATTAGAATTTCATTAGTTGTGAAACAGTAAAATTGTACTATTTTTTCAAACACTTGACATTTTATTGTTTCATCAAAAACTAATACATTTCACTTATAAAATCAAAAGAAAATCACGAGATGAGATCAATTAATCAATGATATTTCACTTATATGTGTAGTAAAAAAAATTAAAGCAAAACATGATATATCTCTCCTCGTTCAAGATAAAACCAGAGAAAAAAATAAAGTTAGGAAGATGAATAAACAACAAAGTACAAATTTATTTACATGGTAAGTAAAACAAAATGTTGGCAAAAGGTCAATATAGAGTTTTGTGATACAATTACATTATATAATGTGGACAAAATCAAATTGAAGACTATTATTTGTTTTCCATCAAAGCACCCATGGTTGGGAACTAGGACACAGAAGCATGTAAACCAATCTACCACAGGAACTTGGAAGTCTTTTTGCCAAAATATCAAACAAATGTTGTGCACCCAACAACGATGATTCAATGTTAGGATGTATGCTCTCACATCCAAAACATTTTGCTATTATTAATAAATTTAATTTTTTATTATTAAGTTTCATATTATCATACATATGAATATTGTCATTTTATACCATGAGATGTTAGTCCTTGAATTGTTATTGGAAATAATTCATGTATATAAATGAGATTTATGTACAGGAAATATGAACTTATGATCAAGCAATTTTAGAATTGTTGGCAGTCATTGATGAGACTGGACATCTTGTCTATAAGACTGTAATACACTTGATCTCTATGCGATAAGGTGGTTTATCTCAACCACTAGAGTAGTAGATTATAGGTTATTGTATTGGTGTATTTGAAATACACTGAACTGGGTCACCATACGAAACACGTCATACAAAGCTGTCATATTTGATATGATTCTTATATTCACTATTCGCAATAAGTTCTTAATTCTGAAAGAATAGTGAACTCAAGTTCTTAATGGTAGTGACTTTGAATTACCAATGAGTGAAGTCTCTTAGATCAACACCTTGAAATCTTAAAAAATTATTATTTAGACTGTGCGAACACATATTCTCAATATGAAATCTACACTCTAAATTAGAGAAAATGATATCACTAATGTATTAATTTAATTGATTAATCACTAAAATCCAGATCCGGTCTTTTTAATAAATTATTTATTGAGATGTTGACTATTTTATAATAATTAATAATTGATTAATTAAGTTATAAATAATTAAGAATTGATTTGACGGTTTATAAGTCCAAATCTTACTTATTAATATCTAAGTAGAAGAACCCACTGTATATATTTAGTAATTATGAGTTTTCTTTATTTCACCAAATTAGAGTGCAAGTCTAATTATTTAATAAAATTAATTAGTCATTAATTAATTAAGAATTAATTGACTAATTTGAGCTAATTTAATGAGACCTTAGATCCCTCTTTTTGCCATAATTTTACAAACTCCTATAAATATGTGATTTAAAAGAGATAGCCATACACACAAGCTAATATATTATTTTCCTATGAGAGTAAAAGACGAGTCATTCTCCTATCTAGTATACGGCTTGCATTCAGGAAAAAGAGAAGAAGACCTAGAGAAGTAAGAGAAGAAAGATTACATCAATCTTTTCAAGAAGGCTTCTTCAACAATCAAGATTATCAATAACAAAGAACACTGTATCAATCTCTTCAATAAGACTTCTTCGACAATCAAGATTATCAATAACAAAGAACATTCATCAATCTCTTCAATAAGGCTTCTTCGACAATCAAGATTATCAATAACAAAGAACATGGTATTAATATCTTCAATAAGACTTTTTCGACAATCAAGATTATCAAAAACGAGATAATTTTAACCATTTTTTTCAAGATTGTATGATTTATATAAAGAAAAATATCTAAATAAATATTTTTAAAATCACTTCTGTTGTGATTACGAACCCAATATTCAGACCATCATGAACCATTATTGATTTTAGTTGCACAAACAAATTTGGTAGACAATAAAATATTGGCCCATGATCAACGGGGAATAGCTTGGCATCATCAACTGGCCACACATCTACATTGAATGATCCTACAAGTTTATATACAATCTCATTGATACACTTGCAACCTGGTGATAGATATAGTGGGTTCACCCAACACCACCGCAAGAGCGGCCTCCATGGCCACAAGCACTGCCACTTCCTTTCTTGGCATGATAGCTATTAAAAAAAGCATCGATGGTGTTGATGGCTCATCAGCCAAAACCAGCAATAGGTACTCTTCTTTCTCTCTCAAACAATTTCTCCCCCTACAACCTTCTCCAGCTTGATGGAGGAGAGTTGGCGGAGGAAGGTGGCCCGGCATGAGATTTTTGGGGTGTGGAGTGGGAAATCTAGGGTGGGTTTGGGGAAGATTGTGAGTTGCGTAAATGGATAAATCATATACATGATTATTATTGTCATTTTGAAATAAACAATGACATGTCATCAAATTATCCCTAAGCTCCAAAAAAAGGAAAAATCACTTGTCCTTGTGACAAAAAAAAATAAAAAATAATGCATTGGTTCCTTAAAAATTTATTATTAATTAGAGATTATTAAGTTATTGATAATTAATTATATTATAAGAGGGTCAACTGTAGAATAGACAATAGTTAATGTTTATCTGAAAAATAAAAAAAGACTAGGTCATATACAACTGCCAAAATAATAATAATAGTAAAATTTATTAATTATTAGAGATTATTAAATTATTGATAATTAATTATAAAATGTTCATCCGAAAAATAAAAAAAGACTAGGTCATAGACAACTGCCAAAATAATAATAATAGTGATAATAAATTTTAACTGATAGATATAATAATCCCACAATATACGTAACTAAAAGATTATGAGTTTATATTTTGTTTTTATTAAAATATTCAACAATTTTCACTGCTTTTAGAATGTTTATTCAAGTAATATACAAAAGCTCTACAATTGTATATTGCCATTACATGCCTCATCCAGCACCTGCAGTCTATCCAGGTGGGACAAAAAATTGGTACCAAAAAGTGCAGTTGACCTAAATTACACACATTTTGTGGCACTGAGCTTCGCCCATTTTCAAATTCAAATTCTATACATATCTAATACCCCCTTCCCGAGAGAGAAAAAAGGGGGGGAGGGGGGGGGGGGGGGGGAACAAAAGAAAGAAAATGCTGCCTGCCTCTGTGTATTATTATTTTGAAGTGGTATAAATTCTGAATGCATTGAGCAACAGCAAGGTTGGTAAAACAATTAAAGAAAATAAAAGCATACCAAGTTCCATAGGCTTGCCCTGGAGATTAAAATTGACAGATCTCATGAGAAAATCCTCCGTATTGTCCTTGCAGCAGCTCGGGAGATCAATTTTCCAGCCAGATCACCAGGCAAACGAAGCAACTGCTGTTGCAAATCTGGTGGAAGCTGCCAAATATGTTAATGGAAAGTTCTAGTCAGGAAGAATATATAGTGAAGTCCCAACATGCAAAAAGCAGCAGGGACAAAAAAATCCTCAAGTAAATAGAGAAAATGTAACTAATCAAGATAGGAAAGCATGAATTTCTTTAATTGTTGATGAGATACAGAATAAAAACTCAGGAGAAATCTAATACCCATAAATCTCGTACAATAATATTAGGCAAAAAAAAGAAAACGAAATTGAGTCACATTAAAGTGCAGCGAAGGCAGGCTGGTCCAATTCCGTCTGACCAAATGGCAGGTTTGGCTCTTAAGTTTTTGGCATAGGTTTGGGCTTCAGTTGAAAAATCACAACCTGAGGTTGGCCTGCGACTGGGCAGATGCCTAAGGCAAACAAACCTAACTTGGGTCTGATTTGGTGCATACTTACTAATAACCGTGTCAATGAACACAATTGACATTACAATAAAGATAAAGCAGCCATAACCATAAAATGGTTTCACTCAAACAGCTTGATGACTAAGACAGTTATGTATTTATGTAATTAAGTATATGCTTGAATATACCTCAGGAATAACAGAAAGGAGGGGCACTACTTCCTCAACAGCTGCAAATTGATAAAGGAAAAGTGATGCTTCCTCTGAATATGTTTGATTGTTGTATGGGTTGACCTCTTTAACATCCTGCAGGATAGTAATTAATGAATCATTTTGCAACCCAAGAATCATTTAGATTATAAATTATAAACTAGAAATGTTTCTCAAATTTTTCTACTTCAGAAAAATAGTTTATATTCCATTTACTTCATGCAATAAATAGCTTGACATTTTTCTAGTTGCCTATAGTGAAGGAGACTCAATTTTATTTATTTATTTATTTTGTTTTTTTGCTCCTAGTAAATAACATTTGAACTAGAATTGATCAAGTGCTATATTTTTTTAGAGACTCTTATTGTTGCCTGAGACATTACTTGCAAACCTGATACTGAGATCATAATATTTTATGAATTATAATCATACCATTCTCAGCACGAAATGAAGATTAATGACAGCACAATGGAAAATAGTTGGACCATGTAATCCAAACTCAAGTCTCAAATCACTTATAGGCATTGTGTGAATTTTGAAGGATAACAAATAACATGACATATGACAATTCCAATAAATTCAGTTAAAAATCTTCCTAGACTGCAAATTAGAAAACAAATAAGATATTGCAATGAGAAATCTTTTTATAACTATCAAAATATTTCAATTTCACAGTGATCAATAGAAATCCATTTGAGCCCTAAGCTATACCATATCAATCACTTTTTTTTAAAAATTTATTTTTTAAAAAACAAGAGATTTTATCAGAGAAAGAGACAGAGAAAGCTAACAATCAAAGGACAAGGCATCCTTCAAAGAAAGACCAGATAACCATTACCAACAATAAAATATAAAAGAAACTCCCTACAAAACACCACTTGAAACTCCTTCACAGAAGATTTTCAGTGGCTTCTGAAGTTAAGAAGAGTGATTGCTCCACTCTTAGCCAAGGTGTCGGCCTTGAATTAGCCTGATCTAAAAACCCAATTGAACTGCGCTTCTAAAGAACTGGCTAAATCACTAAACTCTTGAGTGAAGATCATACCTCCAAGGGCCATTCTCTTCATCCATCAATCAGCGTATAAGAATTGAACATCTCCTTCTACTAGTGAACCCCATAGTGCGGCATAACCATTACCTATGCGCACAATTTGAACTGTAACTGTAATTTGCATTCTTCTCCTACTAGTAAATGTTCCACCCAGTAGTGCGGCTGCAGCATCCCCTTTTTGCTTTCTTTGCCTTAATTTTTGTTAGAACACCAATAGCTCTAAAAGCATAAGCTATTAGAAAATGGGTCCAACAATGCATATCGAATTCTCACGCCCTCCCTAATGTGCAACTCCGTCTTGTATGTGGAGAGGCAGACAGAGGAACTGAACAAAAGACATGAACTCAAAGAACTTCTAAAAACCAAAACCCAAATACCATGCTAGAACACCAATTGCTCAAGATCTCACAATATCCTTTCACTAAACTAGAGATCATACCAACCCATATGCACAAGTTGGACCTTAATTAGTCCATGGCAAGTATTTTAAAAAAAATTGTCGAGTAGAATCTAATTTGAACACCAATTGCTCAAGCTCTCACAATATCCTTTCACTAAACTAGAGATCCCAGCAGCCCATATGCACACGTTGAACCTTAATTAGTACATGACAAGTATTTAAAAAGAATGTTGAGTAGAATCTAATTAATTTGAGAGGAATCAAAACATCTACGAACACACACTTTTGGAGACATGGATGACATTAGACTCTAATCTAGACTATTTAATCACCCAGAGTGCAGATGTACAAGCAGACTAACAACTTGCAATGACATGCCATACTGAAGCACTGAAGCACTTCACATCTGACTGAAACTTGCCTAAGGATGACTACTTGGAGACACCAACCTTTTGACAATGTTAGGTTTTAAAGGTTGCATTTGGATGTTTGAGGAAGCAGCATTTTTTAGACACAGAAAACATATATTAACACAGAAGAAACATGAATATTAGATAAGTTCTACAGATAATGGTAAATTGACCAAACTTTTTCATAAAATCCGCGAACCTGCTTGATTCACAGATCAAATTAGTTTAGCATAAAATGTCTGCCTGTCAAATTTTCTAAAAAAGTTAATGATTAAAACACAAATGAGAGGCGAATATTGTTGAGGCCACATTGCATTGAATGCACTTCTCGTGTCTGTCATGAACCCTAGTCGGGGTATGTAGCCATGTTTGCTTTGTGTATGTTGTGTGTGCGCGTGTAGATATATATATATATATATATTGATGATGAGACAAATACCAATGAAATTTGGATGTTCAAAACTCAATTCCAAGTCTCAGCTCAGAAAAATAAAAAAATCCTAGATAATTAGACCAAGAAGATGCAATATACGAAGCTTATGCTAGGATCATTGTAATTCAATTCCACTTCTCCAACCAACATGGTTTGAACTTCAAACAACTTTTTTAAATAAAATTCCAAATCCTGCATCTTCCAAGGTTCTATGCATCATCGTCTTTCTCAACAAGTATCCACTTGCGCACCTCGTAGCACATGAAAGAAAGCCCAGCAGCAGGAACCAATTTCATGCGGCTTGGCTCCTCCAACCCTCTGTACAGGCCTGGGAGTCCTTCTTTTCAAGTATGCTCAAAAGGGGGAGAGAACTATATCACGATGTGTTATGTCTATTCAGGTTGCATGGCAGGAGTACGAGATCCATACAGTGGCCTAGAGGTCACTAGGTCAGAAAAGCAATAACTATAAATTCTCCCCAACTAGGATTTGAACATACGACCAGTCAGTTAACAGCCGACCACTCTACCACTGAGCTACTAAGGACCAACGGACTTAAGGAAGCTGACTCTCATTCTTTGGACCAACCTTTTTCTTTTGATGATGAACCATTCCAGTACAACAAAATAAAGTGACCTCTACGCTTCATCCCCGGTGCGTAGGTCTGATCCCTGTGTGCTAGAGGGAGGACAAAGACCAGTCTGAATTTTTTGAGAAGTGTAGCATGAAGATCTTAGATGCCAGTAATAACTGAATCTCCCCTTTTTGTCTTACATGCACATGCATACACACACAAAATCATTTCTATCAGCAAGATGAACTTATTCAACATCCATAAAAACTGAGGCATAATTTTTCTTTTCATCAGACCAAAATGTACTCAATTCATTCTAATACTAAAAAAAAAAAAAGAGAAACCTTTTACCTTGCTAGAGCTTTCATTCTTTTGAAGCCCTGATAACAATAGCACAAGGCGACGCAGGTTTCTCAAGTTGATGACATCCTCATCAGACATCGAAGAGAAAGAAAAGGAACCAACAAAGGGTAGGCTTGCTGTTGCTGCAGAAGTTATAGACTCCACGGTTGCCAGCCCAAGTGCGTCCAAACCCTGTAATTATTTGCAGAAACAATCAGATTGAAGGAAATCTTATATTACGAGTTTGACTAAATTGTGCAGATTCTGAACTAATTACAAATCAGTATCAGTGGAATACAATATTGTGGCCATTCAATGAGTTCCACATGGGAGATCCATCATGCCACTAGTGATCCAATAGTCCAATCTCTCTCTTTGGCTTTTTTATATATAAATATATATTTATTTTAAAAGAGTAACTCAATGACTTATAATTTCAAGGGAAGCAGCCTCCATTAAACCAGTTGATCCCTTTTCCCCTCATGCACTGTGCAAATAAATTCAAATAGTATGTCTTATGTTATTATCAGTCTAGGTCAAGACTATGCCCAAAAAAATGCGTCTTCATTCACACCTCTTGTTTAATTAATAGAAAACAATCAACCAATGTTTTAGAGTCTTAGACTGTCCTACAACATCCTTTATCCAATATTGACAAGTAATTACAAATGAAAGATACATTTGATAATTGGACAGTCGACAATTAGAAACCCCTAGCGAACCTTGAAACATAGAATATTAACTCTTGACAATTTACTAACTATTAACTTGTCCCGAAGGAAATAAAAAAGTAGCAGCTCTGACTCTTCTGAACATATTCTATTATCATATGCAAATAACCTGGGAAAGAGGCCCAGCAAATTCGATCTTGTTTAATCAGTGGATCAAACCGGGGAATAATGGCCAATTATAACATATGTTTGCTCAATCTGTTTCCACTAGTTGGATCATCCAGATCACTACAGGTAAGCTAGGTTTTTACTTAAGTTTGGCGCTGGCCAAATCAATGGAGAAGCAATTCCTACAGATTATCCACATTTCATGAACATGATTCTTTTGTAATTGAAAGAGGCTTATTTCCATGTTGCTGTTATGATGGGAAAAAATGTTCATGTGCTCATGAACAACTTTGCATTGGTTTCACGGGTGAAATGGCCATTTTATTACATTTAATCTAGTGGCAAAACCAAACAAGCTATCAACTCTGTGCATGTTCATTTATTTCTTTTTCCCCCTTTTTGGTGCATGGTGAAAGAGATCAGAACTCTGACAAAATTGCAAGCGTGCCAAGTACATGGGTATAGACTTATAGTATGCCTTACAATTTCCCTCTTTTTTCCCCTTTTTATTGTGGTGATCATTAAAGATGCCCAAAATCCATACCTTAGCAAATTCTTGAAGAAGTATTTCCCTTACAAACTCACCCTGCCAATATTTTTAATCAGATATGATCTTATTTTCATGATCTAATCTAGTTCAAAATAATAACAAATAAAAAAAAATTCATAATACCTTCTCAGTTAATGTGAAAGAAAGGATTTGCCTAATAACCACCCTGGAATCATTGCCTGCTGTTTGCTCTTTAACCAAGGCCTTATCTGTTCTGGCACGAAGGGACTGCCATAAGAGTATTTCAGGTTCTGATTAAAATTAGCCGGTGTCACTGGAAATCACAAAAAACACTGTAGGAAAAAAAATGAAAATATAGGATTTCATTAAACTTTTAAGAAGACCAATAAATTCTTGTGAGAATCTGCAACTTTCAAAATAGTTACAGTAATGGCAGATGAAAGTATTTCAGAGAAAATTGTTGATATAGTAAGATGTAAAGCATCTCATCATTGTGGATGCATTTCAAATCCACGATTCTCGCCAATGTTTTTAACCCAAGACCAAACCAGGTGAATGATTGAATCCCACTCCATGTAATTGGATCAAATCCTTCACTAAATTACACCAAAACCTAGCTCATTTGGTTAGATAAACAAATGTTGTCTTGGTTGAACCAGATTAAAACCTTATGCATCTATAGCTATATTTCTTTGCCAACAAGTACACAAGTCAAATGGCAGGGAAAAAAACATTACAGCTAAAGACATGATCCTAGATGGAGTTGAAGGGTGAAGAACTACTGATGCAGCAAACTCCTAGTGGTTAATGCTTCATTGTGTTGAGCATATTTATCAAGTTGTATAGCAAGTTGTATGGAACATGACCATATCAGCCTGTCATACAGGTAAATGGCAGGTCCTGGTTCTCAGGCACCTTAATACAGAAGCACGGTCCATCTTTCATATTGCTTGGATTACAAATGGAGGCAACGATAATTACAAAATATTTCTTACCCATGAGAAATTTCAAGTATATGTGATTTAGGTAAAAAAAAAATTATTAAAAGATATAAAATTCAAAAAAAAATAAAATAAAATTCTAACCTCTGTTAGCAGAGACTCTAAACGATCAATCCTGAACACGCCATCCTGACAGGAACATGAGGAAATCAGAATTAAGGTTTCATGAAGTACAAATACAGCATATAAACAGCTTTGTAGTAGTGATAACAGATGTAATTATGAATACAAGACAAAAACTTAGATAAAGAGAGTAATGGTGTTTGTAAATATACCTCATAAAGAAGAGCTTGCAAGGAAGACTTCAGCTGGGGTGAGCTGTCTGTTAGGACTTTTCTAGCAATCCATGGGTATGTACTACCCAAAACTTTGTAATTCGGATTGAAGGTGATTGCGATCCCCTCCAAAACAGCAAGGCTAAGAAGGACGGAGGGAAAAAAATTAAGTCTTGAAGAGCATATGATATCAACAACAGCACTGAGGAGAAAAAGAAGGCACCCAAACTTATACAGCAAACTTGATAAATATAAAATTATAAAGAGAGCCTTAAATTTTCTTAAAACAGTATCAAATATATGAGCAAAAGTACAACAGCATGAGTACCTCCGAATAACAAGAGAAAAATATGAAGGTATTTGAAATTTGAACTTGTACCTGCAAAGAAACAAAAAAATAAAATCCATTAAAAAAACTGAAAACCCTTCAAAAAATTGCAGTGCCTGCATAATAAAAACCAAACACCAACAGACATAGTAAATTGCAGTATTTTGAAAAACCAACAAGGCATTACATTTACATCCTTTTAGTTTCAGGCTCCTAAGATTGTACATATAGACATATATGAAATCAATTACAACTAACTTATTTGTAAAACACTGCATTACATCATGCTATACCAATGTGTCAATAAACCTCCAATTTTTGTTACTCTTCTTTCTATTGTTTGCTGAGGACTAGTCAGTCAACTAAGACATTTGTCAAGAAAGATATTATGTCAATTCAATATCATAACTTGAGTGAACATCACAATGGTCATGTAATTTATTCTGCACAACAGCACATGGTAGCCAAAGAATATAACAATTCACTACAAAATTTCACAAGTGAAATGCTGTCAGATCCTTCACATGTTCAGACTCTCAGAGTGCCAATCAAAACTGCAAAATAATATGTATTGGTGCAAATTTTAGCAACCCCCCCCCCCCCCCCCAAAAAAAAAAAAAAGAGGAAAAAACTCACACACACACAATTAGAGTCATTAAAAACCGCACTACAATGCAATCTTTTATATTGAAAACGTGAATTATAGAGCCGTGTTGAATAAATTAGGTGATTAGCCAATAAAGGTTAGCAGGAAGCCTCAATGAAGCTCAAGGGTGACTTGGATGGATCTAGACAATCTTCAAGTTGAATTTTGTTCAGCTGGAGTGCGAGATGTGCTTTCTACAACTAATGGGTAGCACATCTCTAAATAATATTCTCAAGGAAACATGTTATTGTGGGTGTTTGTAGCTTTTATCCTCCCTTTACATTTCACGGCTAGATTATGGGTCATTGATTGTAACTAATTTCTTCCGTATTACATACCAATACACCACTTTAACCCATCCCTTTGGAGTCCTCGCAATAGTAGCATTGTCGTAATTTGCCTTGTGTTCTTTCATTCTTTGTTCTTTTCATTTTGTTGTCCTTGCTTCAAAGGAGATCTTTTCAGGGCATCACTCTTTTCCTTGTATTATCTTTTTCATATGAAAATTTAATCTTTTTTAACAAGGAAAAGAAGAAAAAAAATGTTGCCAATTTTAACTTAGGGCATGCTACCATAGCTAGAGTAAAATCAAATATAAAACATGTAAAATACTGATTCAAACTCTCAAACTAATCATCGCTATAAATTACAAACTTTTCATTTCATTGAATCCCAAGAAGCAAATTGTTCATTTGAAACCTAAGAAGAAAACATCAACAGTAGCACATCAATATATTCATTTAATATAGTGTTACAATTAACTTACTAATAAAAAGCAGGGTGTTAAAAAACCTTACATGGTGGTTCCCAAATTTCCTAGAAGGTCTCCAAAACTTATATTGCTGACCCCTTTGGCAACAGCATTTTGGAAGACACCTACAGACAGAAAATGCTCATATCAGTATTGCCAGGGACAATAATTTGATATGCCCTCAGATAGAATTCAAAGATCATAAAAGCTTATTCAAGGTTACTTTACAGCTTGTGGGAGTAGTACAACACCTATATTCATAAAATGATATAGAGAAAAACCTGTTAACGCTTTTGTAACAGCATCCTTGTCTGCTGTTGGTGGAAGAAGCCTGCAGAGTTTGTAAGAGACCAGCCTTAAAAATACTATATTTGAAAAGGCCATTACCCAGCCTTAAAATATTATAATCCATAAAAATAACTTTTTCAGAATCACCAAGTGTTAGCTCAAGTGGTATCTCCACCACCTCCCAAAGAGGAGATTGAGGATTCAAGTCCCAATTGAGACAAAAGGGTGTGAGTCTTACCTATCCAAAAAAGAAAAAAAGAATAACTTTTTACCCAAGAGTGACAAAGTCCTTGGCTAATGCATCAAAATCACGATTTACAAGATGGAGACAAGCTTCAATAAAACCATCACGAAGTTCTTGTTTAAATTCTCCCATCATACCAAAATCTGGGAATTACAGATATAAAGTCAGTCCGGCATGATAGACTATACATAACAGATAAAGCTACCCCAACAACAAAGTGCGAGTACAAAGATACAGTAACAACCTCCAGCCACAAGAAATACAATAAAGATTGGTGATAATGGATCGATGCAATGGGTTGCAATAAAAGTATCACCACACACTGCACTGTTATCAGAGTTGTGTTAGAGATTAGTTCAATATTTTGAATAGCTTGTGTACACCCGTAAACCCTATCAATTCTCAAAGAAGATTGGTAACAGGACTTCCAGTAACAATGTTTTGCAGTTTTGACAGGGTATTTGATCCTTGATAGGCTAGTGTGAGATGGTTAACCTCAAAATTTAATGGATATTTCAGACATCTCATAAGGAACAAAATCATTCCACATTGTTCCATAGCCTTTTGTACGGCAGAAGTTTATAATTTAGAATTTATTGACAGAACACAATCCACTACAGAGTGGAGCCATAACCAAGTCATTCCTCAAAATCCAAATTAGCAACAATGTAATAGGAAATAAATACTTCAAATGCTGTGAGAAAATGAAGGACCTTTTAATCTTCTTCTTTTTTTTCAATTTTTTTTTGGCTAAATCAAAATGAAGTTTTTCCATTGATAAGGCCATACAAATCATAATGAAATAACCTCATTTTAGAATGTCTAAATGCACCGTAAACCTATTGGAATTTGTGAATTGAAGTTGCAGCAATTAAGCTTTAATCATGGTTCCTACTCTTTATAAACCTGCTGGAATTTGTGAATTGGGTCTTCTTTTCAAGATTAAAGTTTTACATTCTATTTAAATGCAGTAGACATGATTCACCATAACTAACATAGAACACTGGCATTCTGGCTTATAATATGGCCTAGTAACAACACGCCGCACCTGCCCTTGGCCTGCGTGCCAATGCCAAACCATGCAAACATAAATATTATGGTAGTACCTAAATATGCTAGTTTCCCATCATATGTACGAAGAAGGTTTCCAGGGTGTGGATCTGCATGATAAAACCCATATTCTAGAAGTTGATTAAATGAGCAGTAAACTCCAACCTGTACAGGACCAGGAAACAGACAAAATTTTCAGCCATTCTGCAAAACAATATAGACTACATATACCATCTGTTTCAATGCAAATCATATTGATTAATTTGATTCAGTAAGGTTCACAAATGGACCTCAACCAAGTAAAGATCCTTCACTTCAGACAACTTTTGCCCCTACACATGACAAAAAGGACAAACAACATAAACAATAGATATAAATTAACATAAAAGCGCAGGATGGGTGGGAAGCATCTTCATGAAAGAATGACATCTAATGGCCATTTGAATGATTACAGAATATCTAAATGAGGTCGATATAACTGGAACTTCCACCACTCATGGCTTGTCACTTTACTTTAGTCTTTGGTTTCCATTCAGTATATTGCTAATTTTGAGCAAAGTACATTGTTCTGATATGTATATGCAGAAAATGGATGAACAAATGAGTAAGCATAGGATAATTGCTATACCAGGAATCTATATTTAAGAGTTGAGGTGGAAATCAGTGCTTGAAAATGTAATTTTTACGAAATACTTCTCTTGCAACCTCTAGATCCCCTAGCAAAAGAAGACTAGAAGGGTACTTGTGTGAAGGAAAACCACCCTATTTTTAGCAGTATAGGGAGTATCAATCGAGGCAAAAAGGTGTTTAGGAATGTGATCTCTAATTGAAAGAAGTATCTGGCATTAGATGATTAGTTGACTGGTATCTGAGTACCAATGAAGAGAACTATAAACTCTATGGCCAACTGGTCATTAAATGTCATTCTTCCACTAATTTCCAGATCCATCCTTAAGTAAACAAAATGTGCTCTCAAGTATAGAACAAATATGAAACAGCAAATACCTCCACCCATTCCATAATAAGGACCCTAGAAGTTGTTTGCTCCACATACATTTCTGGGACCAGAACATCTCGTAGACCACCATATAGCTGTCTGCTTGAACACAGGGTGGGCCTCCGTCAGGGCATCTATCCGTATAAAACTTATGTTGAATAAAAAAAAATTTGGTCATTTTAAATAAACAGGTAACGTGCTTGATCAATAGATCCATTGTAACATACTAAATTTCTATGATACGAGGCACCAATGAATTGATAAACAAAGTACTCGTTGTAAAGTTCCAATGCCCTTTGCAAGTATTTTAGCACTGTTTGAAATTTAACTCTTAACAACTTTTTTTTCAATAAAAAATCTAACCAATCATCAGTTGGCTAAGGACCATCCAGATATGATCAATGGTGGAAGATAGAAATTGCTTTTACTTCTAGCAGATCATGCCTTTAGGGAGAAAATTCATAAATATCTTGTCCAAATAACTTGATCATTGATTGATATATTATAAAACCAATTTATTTACATTGATATATTAACAATGCTGGAAATATGGGGATGTAATTTTTAGGATATATTTATGAAAGACATAACCTCTTATCCAAAATAAAAACTGAAAGAAAGTGGGAAAAAAATTATGACAAATAACTGCAAATCTAAAGTATTCATCAACATCCAAAGGTAAAAAAATGATCATAGGAGATTGTTGGAAAGTTTCAAAACTGTTTAGTCAACTTTCCTATTTTTCTAAAAGGATCTCGGCTGTAAATGTGTGAATATCTTAGAATATTTAGTTTCTTTAGAAGTTAGCATCTTTTATTCTTTCCTTCTTTGGTTCTTTCCTTCTATTTCTTTGCTGCACATCTATTTATATAGATTTGTACCTATGTTACAATTAATGAGAATTATTTCCACAAGAAGCTATCTCATTCTAGATGGTATCAAGCTAGGTTCGGCTCTTGGCCTTGTGTAAACCCTAGTTTTCCTTGGCGGCTCTCATCTGACCCTAATCTCTATAGGGTTTTCTTCCTTGTTCAACTCTGCCCTTCTCTTTTATTGCTGTAGCCATGGCTGAAACTCCAAACATAGCTAAACTTGAACCCAGATCTACCCATTTTGAACCTTTCACTATCCAAATTACCAATATACGATTAAATGAGGCCAACTTCCTGCGGTGGTCACAATCTGTCAGGATGTATATTCGTGGAAGAGGGAAGATAGGGTACTTGACTGGTGAAGCTAAGGAGCCTGGGAAGACAGACCAAGCTTATGCTATATGGGATGCTGAAAATTCCATGGTGATGGCATGGCTCATGAATGCTATGGATGAAGAGATTAGTGCTAATTACATGTGCTATTCTACTGCAAAGGACTCTGGGACAATGTGAGTCAAATGTACTCTGACCTTGGGAATTACTCTCAGATTTATGAACTGCAGCAGAAGATTAGCAACACTTATCAAGGAGACGGCAGTGTAACAAGGTATTTCACTGTTCTTAAGGGCCTATGGCAAGATCTGGATTTATTCAATGATTATGAATGGAAAAATCTTGCTGATTGTGATCACAATAAGAAAATGGTGGAGAATGCAAGAATTTTTAAATTCTTGGCTGGACTTAATGATGAGTTTGATGAAGTAAGGGGAAGAATCCTAGGGAGACAGCCTCTGCCCCCACTCGGGGAAGTATTTTCTGAAATACGACGAGAAGATTGTCGAAGGATTGTGATGATAAAGAAAAAGGAGGATGAGACTGTGGAAAAGTCTGCTCTAGTTGCTGCCAATAATCCTGCTCCTCATGCTGCTGGTAACATAGATTTGGCTACTGCCAATATTTCTGCACAGCGGCCTTACTCTAATCAAAGGAGGTTGGAAGATAAGCCTCAAGTATGGTGTGACTACTGCAATAAGCCACGCCACACTCGAGAAAATTGCTGGAAACTCCATGGAAAGCCAGCAAACTGGAAGAGCAACAAATCTGGACCCTCTGGCAGCAACCATGCAATCCCTAAAGCCAATGAAGCAAATTTCCTAAGTGCTGAGCAGGTGGATCATCTTATTCAACTGCTGAAATCTACTGGTCTTCCTACTGGTTCATTGGCCCAAACAGGTGATGACTCTAGTGCCTACTCCTGTTGCTTAAATCTTGCACCATGGATCATTGATTCTGGTGCATTTGACCATATGACTAGTGTCTCACAATTGTTTCAATCGTATTCTCCTTGTTCTGGTAATAAAAAGATTAGAATTGCAGATGGAAGTTTTTCATCCATTGTTAGAACAGGTTCTGTCCAAATCTCTGAAAAAATAGAACTCAAATCTGTCATTCACGTCCCTAAACTTGCTTGTAACCTGCTGTCTGTTAGTAAACTCTCACGGGATTCTAATTGTCGTGTCATTTTCTTTGATTCCCATTGTGAATTTCAGGACCAACACTCGGGGAGGATGATTGGCAGTGCTAGGATGATTGACGAACTCTACTACTTCGATGAGACTTTATTCAACAATAAACAAGTTCAGGGTTTAAGTAGTAGTACTAGTTCTGTTTTTGTACGTGAACAAATAATGCTTTGGCATCTTAGACTAGGACATCCTAGTTTTCTCTATTTAAGACATTTGTTTCCTAGCTTATTTAAAAATCTGGATTGTAATTCTCTTCATTGTGATGTTTGTCACATATCCAAAAGTCACCGAAGCACCTATCAATCAAAAGCTTATCATTCTTCCAAACCTTTTTATTTAATTCATAGGTGATGTTTGGGGTCCCTCAAAAATCACTAGTAGTTCTGGTAAGAAATGGTATGTTACATTTATTGATGATCATACACGTTTGTGTTGGGTGTACTTGTTGAGTGACAAATCTGAAGTTGAAAAAAATTTTAAGGATTTTTATAATATGGTTGAAACCCAGTTCCAAACAAAAATCAGCATACTTGGAACCGATAATGGTACTGAATATTTTAACAAATGTTTAGGAACGTTTCTTTCAACAAAGGGTATTCAACATCAATCTACTTGTCGTGACACCCCACAACAAAATGGCATTGCTGAGAGAAAAAATCGACACTTGTTGGAGGTTGCACGGGCCCTAATGTTTTCAATGCAAGTTCCTAAATATTTATGGGGTGATGCTATTTTAACTGCATGTTATCTAATTAATAGGATGCCTACTCGAGTTTTAAAATACATCACTCCCTTAGATTGTCTAAAAAAAGTGTTTCCTACTTGTCGGATAACATCAGACCTGCCACTAAAAGTGTTTGGATGCACTGTTTTGTTCATATACCAATCAGTCTTCGATCCAAGCTTGATCCTAGGGCAGAAAGATGTGTTTTCCTTGGCTATGCTCCTAATAAAAAGGGGTACAAATGTTTTAATCCTCTGACCAGAAAAATTCATATCAGTATGGATGTTGTTTTTATTGAAAACCAGCCCTTTTTTGGCCATAACAATCTTCGGGGGGAGAAAAAGGAAATTGAAGATGAGTTCTGGCAAACCTCTAAGCCTCTTTCAAATGTTTTTCTTGACATTGACATCCACTCTTTAAAGGGTCAGGAAACTAGTACCTTAATTGGCAAAAATAATGGAAATCCTAGTCTACCTATACAAGGCATACCTGATTCACAAACAGGGGGAGAAGTACTATCAAATATTCCCTCATCTGAGCTTCGTGTTTATACCAGAAGAAGAAATCATCAGAATAATAGAGCTCTTTCTTCAAATCCAGAGCAAGGCCAATCATCATCACCTGCACAAGTTGGTCCTCCTTCACATACTCCAGGTACTTCTTCTTCTCCAGATCCCTCATCTGATAATTCTTCTGATCTTGACCTGCCCATTGCCCTTAGGAAAGGAGTTAGAAACTGTACCACACATCCTATTTCCAACCATCTATCCTATCATAGACTCTCCGATACTCATAAGGCCTTTACTTCAAATGTTTCTCATCTGTTTATTCCAAGAACCATTCAGGAAGCACTGGATCACCCAGAATGGAGATTGGTTGTTCAAGAAGAGATGGATGCACTAATTGCTAATGGCACTTGGGAAATTGGTGACCTTCCGGAGGGGAAGAAGACTGTTGGCTGTAAATGGGTATTTATAGTAAAATTCAAGGTTGATGGGAGTATAGAAAGGTACAAAGCAAGACTTGTGGCGAAGGGGTTCACTCAAACATATGGAATTGACTACCAGGAAACCTTTGCTCCTGTAGCCAAGATGAACTCAATCCGTGTGTTACTCGCTCTAGCAACTCACTCTAACTGGCCCTTATATCAACTAGATGTGAAGAATGCCTTCTTAAATGGAGACTTAGAGGAGGAAGTCTTTATGGATCTACCACCAGGATTTGAAGGGAACGGTGGCAAAGGCAAGGTGTGCAGATTGAGGAAATCATTGTATGGACTCAAACAATCTCCCAGAGCTTGGTTTGAACGCTTTGGGAAGGTAATAAAGAGTCACGGTTACAGCCAAGGTCAAGCCGATCATACTATGTTCTATAGACACACGAGTGAAGGTAAAATGGCTATCCTTATTGTCTATGTTGATGATATAATTCTGACAGGTGATGATAGCAATGAGCTAAAGAGGTTAAAGAAAATCCTTGCTTAGGAATTTGAGATTAAAGACTTAAGCAACTTGAAGTATTTTCTTGGTATGGAATTTGCAAGGTCAAAGAAAGGTATTTTTGTTTCCCAGCGTAAGTATGTGCTTGATTTACTTGGAGAAACAGGTCTATTAGGGTGCAAAGCTGCAGAAACACCTATAGAGCCGAACATAAAACTCCAACTAGCTAAGGCTGAAGAGGTGATCAACACAGAGCAATACCAAAGATTGGTAGGGAAACTTCTTTACCTATCTCATACACGCCCTGACATAGCCTTTGCAACAAGCGTGGTAAGTCAATTTATGCACTCACCAGGACCCGAGCATTTTGATGCTGTGTACAGGATTCTAAGGCACCTAAAAGGGACTCCAGGTAAAGGTCTATTACTTGGAGGACATGGGAATTTACAGGTTGAAGGTTGAAGTATACACTAATGCAAATTGGGCTAGAAGTATCATTGATAGAAGATCAACTTCTGGCTATTGCATTTTTGTTGGAGGAAACCGTAACATGGCGGAGCAAGAAACAAAATGTGGTGGCAAGGAGTAGTGCAAAGGCAAAATTTAGGGCTGTTGCTCATGGAATTTGTGAATCACTGTGGATCAAAAGGTTGCTGGAAGAATTAAAGGTTACTCATTCACTACCGATGAAACTGTATTGTGACAATAAAGCTGCAATAGCTATTGCTCACAATCCAGTTCTTCATGATAGAACGAAACATGTGGAGGTAGACAAACATTTTATCAAGGAGAAAATAGATGAGGGAGTAATCTGTCTGCCATATATCTCGACAACTGAACAAGTAGCAGACATACTGACAAAGGGACTGCCGAAGAAACAGTTTGAAAACTTCATTACCAAGCTGGCCATGGAAGATATCTTCAAGCCAGCTTGACGGGAAGTGTTGGAAAGTTTCAAAACTGTTTAGTCAACTTTCCTATTTTTCTAAGAGGATCTCAGCTATAAATGTGTGAATATCCTAAAATATTTAGTTTCCTTAGAAGTTAGCATCTTTTATTCTTTCCTTCTTTGGTTCTTTCCTTCTATTTCTCTGCTGCACATCTATTTATACAGATCTGTACCTATGTTACAATTAATGAGAATTATTTCCACAAGAAGCTATCTCATTCTAGCGAGAGAAAAAAAAATTGGTAAGCCAACAGATTTAGAAAACCAGCTGGAACCAAATAAGAAGTTATTGATTAAGATAAAAAAGAGAAAAGAATAATATAATCAAAGTGGAACTATGTCTTCTTTTTGCAAAATTTTCCAAGGAAATAAAGCTTTAAAATATTCATTTGGAGGTATTAAAGTTTGAGTTGCTCCCCAAGAAAGAATTTGTGTACTATTACAATTCTTCACTGTACGTGATTTCAAGAAACATGGTCGCTGATTGATGATTGCTAAATATAAAGGTGACGGCAAAGTCAGAACAAAAATAGAAGCCTTATAAAATAAAAATACGTTCAACAAAAAAAAAATCAAAAGTGGCATTACAGCTTCCCTCGAGAATATGCATCAAAAAAATTCATTAGATTTTAAGTTTGTGTTGATTAGTGGATCAAGAATTGATTCGATAAAGAATTGAACTACAGCTTCTCTATCAAGCATCAAAAATTTCAATTGAAGGTATCACAAGTTTTGGTTTATCAGCTAAATAAGAATTGGTAACTAAAATGGATTCAACATCCTCATTGTACAATTTCATTGCAACATCCCAAAAGCATGTGTATTGATCAGAGGAACATGGTTGCATAATAGTACTAAAATTACTCAATAATCCCCATCCTTTCAATTGGCTGATAACTTCCTAGCCCAACTCAAGAAGTATATATAAAAACTTGGTGGTTAGTTCAAAATTTTATGATATGGGCTTTCATACATTTAAGAAAATAGGAAGGAAGAAGAAATACCCATATGATCCATGTAACAAAATTCACCCCATCAACAAAGCACAATCGATTTAATAAAACCAATCATACATTGATAACAATCCTAACAGTTTCTTTTCCCCATAAATTATAAGAAACCTAACTATTAATAGGTGATGGGGAAGAGCGTCGCCAAGATTTGTTAAGCCTTATTCCCTGTTTTACACATCCCATTCATTAATTAGAACAATTGTTGCTTCATTGTGGTAACCTATCGGATTGGGCAACTCTAATACCCATGAGATTTTAGCCATCCAAAGTTACTTTCCCTATAGGAGTCTAATACAACATGTGGTTGTTCATGGAAGATAAGATGTTAAAGAGAAAGGGAGACGCACGCGCATGCACGCACACACGGAGAGAGAGAGAGAGAGAGAGAGAGAGAGAGAGAGAGAGAGGGATTATTCAATAATCGAAATGTGTTGTCAAAATTCTCACGGAAGATATAAATGTCAAGATTATCTCAAAAATCATTATATTACCTAAACTTGAGTCCATTCTTCGCTTCTTTCTTGTAGTCCATCTCCTGCATTCAATGTGATTACCTGTATTCAATATGAAGCACTAAGAATATTCCTTTTTGCAATGAGATAGAGAGAGAGATTGCTATTTTTTTGTGCACCATTTAAATGTTTTGCCAATAAGCACTTTGTTTTATGCACAAAAATATGTGTATATATAATACCCGATTAGGACAAAATGAAAAAATACATATAAGATGACCTATTTATGCAATAAAACCAACAAATGTAACAATTAGAGGCGATTTAAATCAATTTGAAAGGGCCATTCCTTGGTGCAATGGTTAAAGTCTACGAAGTACGGACATTTTATTTTGTCTCACGTTTCCGTGTCGGACATGGACAGGTGAAAAAAGAGTTTCCAATTTTTTTGAGTTTTGAATATGTCCCAGACACCTTTTTTTGATATTTTTTATTTTTTCTGGGTTTTTATCTCTTTTTCTACACTTCTTCTCCGCTTTATATACATACATACATACATATATATATGTGTGTGTGTGTGTGTGTGTGTATAGTAGTTAACAATTTTTTTTTTTTGGGACTTGAATCATGAATGTTGATGATTAAATGAAAAATTTCTTGAATTTGTATTTAATAGCTTTGTTATTTTGATATATTAATAATATTTACGTGCTTCTTAGGTTAAAATTCAAGTTGGCTAGTGTGATAATGTGGGTTCAAGCCTAAGAGCATCCACATTGTGCAAATAATGACAAACAAGGTTTGTATCCAATCTATTAGAGTAGTTTAGCATTAGGGGTAGTTTAGTACTTCTATTCTCCTGTGCAGTCCTAGTATAAAGGGTTCTTTTATTCTTTTCTTTGATGCATCTTGAGTGACTATTTTTATCATAGAAATAATATTTTCCTCTCCTCTTTTCTATTTTCTCCTTTTCTTGATTGATTGCACAAAGTTTTCATGGTATCAGACTCGATCTTGATTAACAATATCACAATGGTAGTCAGAGAACAAAATAGGTCAAACAATAGTCCTAACATCAGCATTTGATGGTTATGAAATCATGTTGACATCATCAGTTTCGAAAAAGAAATCATTGGGCTTTGATCGGTTCTTCAAGGAGAGTATGTTGATAATTTTTTTCGGATTTTTTTAGCTCATTTGACTAGGTTTTCAATTTTCCAAATGTTTTTTTTTCAGAAAAACACCTTCGCTTTTGCAATCTGTCTATCTTGTGCATTTTTTGACTTTTTGTTACTTCTAATCAAAGCCATTTGGTGCATCTAAGGCAAGGAGGGGTGTAGTTCTGCAACCCATGGCCATTTGATTCAGTTTTGGTTACAATATGTGCTTTTGTGCTTTTAGCAGTTCTATTATTCAGCGTGTTTGAGCCTCTTTGATGGCTATTCTAGTGTGTTGGTCCCACTCAGTATTATACTAGTTGTTAAAGGATTAATTTGTTATTTCTGTGGTTGAGATTTTTGAATATTGGTGATCAAATGTGAAATCTGCCATGTGTGACTTGCAACTAGGCTTCAATTTAGTGACCTGACTCCAAGGGATTTGACTTAGCATGATGAAGGTATTTTCTTCCACCCATAGAATTTGCATCGTTTTTTTAAGAGATTTGTGGGAGTAGGTGGTTCGGTTGTGTACTATACATCGTTATGGCTATGTGAACGGGTTTTGATTCACTACTAGTGGAGATTGGTTTTTGGTTGTTTTTGTGGTCATTTTGTTATATTATTTCCTTGGCAATGGCATGTGATATTTTGGACTCTCTTTAGGCTAGCACACAGCCAAGGTAAAGAGCTAGAGTTGGTATTAACGAGTGCAGCTTTTGTTGTGAGAAAAGCCACCGGAAGGCGAGGTACCCTAAATTGGTGAATAAGATTGCTCGTAGACGACAACAATAGTCTTCTAGAGGCAAGGATTATCACATTGCAGCATTTGCACCAGTGGATGAGTCTCCTTCATCTGCTCCTACCACGTCTTTGATCGCTAAGCAGTTGCAGAAGCTTCACTATATCTAATAGCCTAATGTTCTTTCCATTTCTCCTTCAGGATGTTCATTCTTTTTAGTACCTTAAGGTATATCTCGAACCACTTGGGTCTTTGACTCAGGTGTTTCCCGTCACATAAGTAGTGACTCTTCTTTGTTTCTCTCTTCCTTCGGTATTCGTACTTACTATGGCACTCTTATGTCCTTGGCAAGTATTGGTCCATTGTTTCTTTACAATTATCTCTTCTTGATGTCTATTATATTCCACAACTCACTTTATATTTGATTTCTGTTAGTCAATTATTTGATTCTAGCTATTTGGTTCATTTCTCCTCTTTTGGTTGTGTTATGCAGAATCCTCCTACCAAGAAACTAATTTGGACAGGTCGTAAAAAGGGAGAACTATATGTGTTGGAAGAGTTGCACATTCCTGTTGTTGCCGCCTCTTCCTTTCGTTTGAATCTTCAATCATCTAATTTTAATTTGTGGCATTCGTGCCTTAGACACATTTCTAGTTCTCAATTTTTAGTTTCAGCGGCTAGTTTTGGTAATTTGCAGTGTCATGACACTTTTGATTGTAGTGGATACAAACTAGCAAATTTTATTGCATTGTCCTTCAATAAAAGTTATAATTGTTCTCTTGCACCATTTGATCTTGTTCAATATGATGTTTGGGGATTTGCTCCGATCTCTACTAAAGGAGGATCCAAATGTTATGTCTCATTTATTGATGATTATTCTCGATATTGTTAGGTTTACCTTATGAAACATCACTCCAAATTCTTTTTCATTTTTACTATTTTTGGTGCCATAATACGTTCTCAATATTCCTCTATTATTAAATGTTTTAGATGCAACTTAAGTGGGGAATATTCTTCTAATGCATTTGAAGATTTATTAAAATCCAGTGGCACTATTCAACAATCATCTTGTGCAGAAACTCGTAAGCAAAATGATGTGGCCAAACGTAAGCAAAGGCATATTAGGAGACTACATCTTTTATAATCTTACTACTATTCCCAATACCTACGTTCATTTGATTAACCGCATTCCCTGTGTCATTTCTCCTTTAGAGAGATTGTGTGGAAAGCATCTTGATTACTTCTCCTTACGAGTGTTTGGCTGCACTTGCTTTGTTTTGCTTCCTTGAGCTCGTTGTACTAAACTTTCTACTAGTTCAACAATTTATGCATTTCTTAGCTACAGAGAAGGGCAAAAGGGATA
This sequence comes from Nyssa sinensis, assembly GCA_008638375.1. Lineage (NCBI taxonomy): Eukaryota > Viridiplantae > Streptophyta > Magnoliopsida > Cornales > Nyssaceae > Nyssa > Nyssa sinensis. The sequence goes on from CM018038.1 coordinate 10,448,638, forward strand.
CTATTGCTATGACTCTATTGCTAAAAAACTTTATGTCTCTTTCCATGTGATTTTTATAGAGTATATTCTCTCTTCTTCTTTTTTCTTTTATATCTATTTCCAACACTTTGCACAAATCTGATCTCCTTTATCTTGATCTATTTTCTAATGGTATTCCTTCTGAATCCTATATTAGTGATCTAAATATCCCCGATGTCTTTTCTTCTTCTTCTTCTTCTTCTTCTTCTTTCTCTATTGTTCGTCCTCCTATCATTTATACTTACACTCGCAGGAACACAACTATCTCTTCTCCAGGCAACTCTTCCATCTCTCTCCTTTAACTCTGAATGAGGATCTAAAGACATGGATCTTGCCTCTTCTCGCTATCCTACAGTATTGATAAGTGTCCCGATAGGTTTGGTTTTCTAATTCTTGATATTCAACGAATTTTTGTTCTTTTTTAACTTTTATTCATACTTTATCTAAACCTAGCTCCTATAAGGAGGTTATTCTTGACTCTTTTTGGCGACAGGCTATAAATGAAGATCTTTCTTCATTGCATAAGACAAGCACGTGAGAATTGGTGTCCTTACCCTGTGATAAATGTGTTGTTGGTTGTAAGTGGGTAAATAAGATCTAGACCAAATTTGATGGTTCTATGGAGCGATACATGGTTCATTTGGTCGCAAAGGGATTCAATCAGGAGTATGGTATTTGATTATGAGGAGAGTTTTGCTCCTATGGCCAAGATGGCTACCATTCACATGATTATAGCATTGGCATCTGCTCGTCAATGGAGCCTTTTCCAAATGGATGTGAAAAATGCATTTCTCGACAGAGATTTGGTTGAAAAAGTTTTCGCGGTTCCCCCTCAACTTCATTATACTCCTGGTGAAGTGTGTAAGCTCCAAAAAGCATTATATGGACTCAAACAAACCCTTAGAGGCCTGATTTAATAAGTTTTCTGTAGTCATTTGTGACTTAGGTTTTCGTGCTAGTGATCATGATTCTGCACTTTTTCTTTGGTCTCCTTCTGCTGGTTGTATTGTTCTCTTACTATATGTAGATGATATGATCATTACTGGTGATGATACAACTGGAATATTGTTGTTGAAATCTCAAATGCAGCACCACTTCGAAATGAGAAATTTGGGTTCTCTTCATTATTTTTTGGTATTGAGGTAGCATTTTCTCCTAAAGGTTATCTTTTCTCTCAGTCCAAGAATGCTTATGATGTCAATCAAAGAGCCCGCTTAACAAATACTCAGATACTTGAGACGCCCTAAGAGCTTAATGTTCATTACTCTTCCTTTGATGGAGTTCTCTTGTCTGATCCTACTTAGTATCGAACTATTGTTGGCAGCTTGGTTTATCGTACTGTTACAGGGACTGATATTTGTGGAAATCCCGAATAATTTGAATGGGATTTGGAGAAGATTGTGGTAGGAGATTTAGGCTGATTATTAGTGTTGACCTTTTTTGTTTCCATTTTCTTTGTTATTTCCATATTTTGATTCTCATTGTACATGATAAATAGGGACCATGTATGCAAACAAGTAATTAATTTTGAATGAGAAATTGATTCGAATTCCAATCTTGTTGTTTTCATGGTATCAGAGCAGGGATTCTGAAAACCCTAGCAAAATATGGCCGCCAGCCATGAGTCTACCCAGTCGGTAACTCAGGAAGGAGAATCAAAGACAATCTCCTCCACGAGTTCGACTGTCGGAATTGAAAATTCCTCATTCCATCTTACTGTAGAAAAATTGAATGGTAAGAATTACTGAGAATGGGCCCAATCCATCAAGCTGTTTATCGACGGCAGAGGGAAACTAGGTTTCCTGACAAGCGAGATCAAGCAGCCTCCTTCCAGTAATGCTGCAGCTTTCCAGAAATGGCGTTCAGAGAACTCCTTCATAACCTCCTGCTTAATCAACTCCATGCGACCAACCATCGGAAGAACCCTACATGTTCCTCCTAACGGCAAAAGATGTGTGGGATGCCGTGCGAGAGATATACTCCGATGCTGAAGATGCATCGCAAATTTTCGAACTCAAGACAAGGCTATGGCAGATGAAGCAAGGAGATCGGGAAGTTACAGAGTTCTACACAGAGATGTTGGGATTGTGGCAAGAACTCGACCTCAGCTGCGACGAAGAATGGGAGTGCACGGGTGACAGTGTTCGATTCAAAAAGAAGATGGAAGCCGAGAGGGTGTTCAAGTTTCTGGTAGGGCTGAATCGCGAACTCGACGACGTGCGAAGCAGGATTTTGGGTCGACGGCCGCTTCCTTCCATCCGAGAAGTCTTTGCTGAGGTGCGACGGGAAGAATAGAGGAGGAAGGTGATGTTGAAGGAGAAAGCAAAGCCTGGGATCGAAGGCTCTGCTCTTGCGAGTCACGGGATGGCGTCGACAGCAAGGTCTGGTTCACGACCGAACCATGCGTCTGAGTTTGAAGACCTTATATCGCGTGGGTCTTCCACTGGATCAAGACAGACCCATACGTCTGGGTTGGAAGCCTTTGTAACTCGTGGGCCTCATATTGGATCCGGCCCAAAACAAAATAAAAGGCCATTTTGTGAGCATTGCAAAAAATCAGGCCATTCCAAAGATACCTGTTGGGCCTTACATGGCAAGCCTGCAGATTGGAAGCCCAGACAGCCCAATAAATCTCACGAGTACTAGGCCTTTACTGAACAGCCCTTTAGTGGGGGTTTTAACCCCCAGCAACTTGAGAAGTTATATGCTCTTTTTTCGACCTTCCAAACCTCGAGTCAGTCCTCTACTCAATTGTCATCGGGTTCTTTAGCCCACAAAGGTACTTTTTTGTCTGCTCTTAGTACCACTTTGCGTCATACTTCCTAGATTATTGACTCAGGTGCATCTGACCATATGACTGATGCCCATCATTTATTTTCCACATATTCACCTTGTGCTGGTAACTTGAAAATAAAAATTGCAGATGGTACTTTATCCCCAGTAGCTAGCAAGGGGAGTATCCGTATCTCTGAATTTATTACTTTGGAGTTTGTATTTCATGTTCCTAATCTCTCTTGCAATCTGTTGTCCATTAGTCAGCTAACCAAACAATCTCATTGCTCAGCTATTTTTTTGTCTTCTCATTGTGTTTTTCAGGATCTATCATCGGGGAAGACGATTGGCAGTGCTAAGGAATGCGAGGGACTCTATTACTTTGATGATGTTCACATGAATAAACAGTGTCATCCTCCTATTTGTAATTCTCCATTTAGTCCTAAGGATAATGACCTTTTGTTATGGCATAAACGAATGGGCCATCCTAGTTTTCAATATTTAAAACAGTTGTTTTCATCACTTTGTTTGAATAAAACTCCCTTGGATTTACAATGTGAAGTTTGTGAACTTGCAAAACATCATCGTACTACTTTTCCCACATCGTCTTATAAACCATCACTACCTTTTACCTTAATTCACAGTGATCTTTGGGGCCCCTCACGAGTTCCCAATAGGACCCACAAAAAATGGTTTATTACATTTATTGATGACCATTCTCGTCTTTGTTGGGTATTTTTACTAAATGATAAATCTGAGGTTAGTTCGGTATTCATGAACTTCTACAATATGATTTACACCCAATTTCACACAAAAATTCAGATTCTTCGTACTGATAATGGCACAGAGTACTTCAATTCTTCTTTGAGTCCCTATTTTCAAGATAAAGGTATTATTCACCAGAGTTCCTATGTTCACACCCCCCAACAAAATGGGGTTGCTGAACGGAAAAACCGACATATTCTTGAGATAGCTCATGCCCTACTGTTTACCTCTCACATGAAAAATAATTTTTGGGGTGATGCCATTTTGACCGCTGCATTTCTCATCAATCGAATGCCTAGTCGGGTTCTCTCATTTGCAACTCCTCTCCAAAAATTCCAGGAGGCCTTCCCTAATTCTCGAGTCAGTTCCTCTCTCCTTATTCGTGTTTTTGGGTCCACAGTGTTTGTCCACATTCACGCCTCCCAACATAATAAATTGGATCCTAGAGCTCTCAAATGTGTCTTTCTTGGCTACTCCCCTACTCAAAAGGGTTACAAATGCTATGACCCTCTCTCCTAGAAATTATATGTTAGTCGGGATGTCACATTTTTTGAGCATACTCCCTACTACTCGCTTCAGGGGGAGTCCTTGAGAGAAGCTCGACTCTCTGATATAGACTTCGATGTTGCGATTTTTGAATCTATACCATACAGTACACCCTCTCCTTCCTTGTCCAACACAAAAGGAACCTTGAACTCAGGGGGAGATGTAGGAAAACAAACAGACAGGGAGACACTTGTTTACTCAAGGAGATCTAAATCAAAGCCCGATGAGACCTTCACATCCGACGCACCAAAAGAGTCAGAACTAATGATAACTCCGACTACTTATGAGCCAAAATCCAATCTTGACCAAGTAAAAAATCTTGATGACCTACCCATTGCTCTTAGAAAACAACCTCGTTCATGTACTTTCCATCCTATCTCAAAATTTGTTTCTTACAATGCTTTTTCTGCCAAATGTCGTGCTTTTACGTCTAACCTTGACAAAATCCAGATTCCTAAGAATATTCAAGAGGCTTTGGAAATTCCAGAATGGAGAAAAGCAGTAATGGAAGAAATCAGGGCATTGGAAAAAAATAGAACTTGGGAAGTAATGACTTTGCCAAAGGGGAAGAAGTCAGTAGGCTATAAGTGGGTGTTCATAGTGAAGTACAAGGCGGATGGTACAGTGGAACGATACAAAGCTCGCCTAGTTGCAAAAGGGTTCACTCAGACATATGGTATCGACTACACCGAGACATTTGCACCAGTAGCAAAGCTGAACACTATACGGGTTCTCTTGTCCTTGGCAGCAAACCTAGATTGGCCACTCCACCAATTTGACATCAAGAATGCTTTTCTGAATGGTGAGCTGGAGGAAGAAGTGTTCATGACGCTACCTCCAGGATTTTACAAGGAAGGAGATGAAACCAGAGTATGTAAACTGAAGAAATCTCTGTATGGACTTAAACAATCACCAAGGGCATGGTTTAATAGATTTACGAAGGTGATGAAGAATCAAGGATATCAACAGGGACAGTCAGATCATACGATGTTCATCAAACAATCCAGTGATGGAACCAGGACCATCCTGATTGTATACGTCGACGACATCATTCTCACTGGAGACAACACAGGAGAGGTGGAAAGATTGAAGAAGGTCTTAGCCACAGAATTTGAGGTAAAAGACCTAGGTCAAATGCGATACTTTCTGAGAATGAAAGTTGCCAGGTCAAAGAAGGGAATTAGTGTCTCTCAGAGAAAGTATGTACTTGATCTTTTGACTGAGACTGGTATGCTTGGTTGCAAGCCAAGCGATACTCCGATCGAGGCAGGAACAAGAACGGAAGACGCTGGAAAACCTGTGGATAGAGAAAGATATCAGAGACTAGTAGGTAGATTGATCTACCTATCTCACACCAGACCTGACATTGCTTTTGCTGTGAGTGTGATCAGTCAGCACATGCATTCACCAAAGGAAGGTCACCTAGAAGCAATATATAAAATTCTCAGATATCTGAAAGGCTCTCCAGGGCGAGGTCTATTCTTTAAGAGAGGAGACAGTAAGAAGGTAGAGATTTATACAGATGCAGATTGGGCAGGATCAGTAGAAGACAGAAGGTCTACTACTGACTACTGTACCTATGTTTGGGGAAATCTAGTAACGTGGAGGAGTAAGAAGCAGAATATGGTAGCCAGAAGTAGTGCTGAAACTGAATTCAGAGTCGTTGCACAAGGGATGTGTGAAGGGCTGTGGTTACAAAAGCTCTTGGAGGAACTAGATATCACAATAGAGCTCCCCATCAAACTCTACTGCGACAACAAAGCCGCTATCAGTATTTCTCATAATCCGGTCCAACACGACAGGACTAAATACATAGAAGTTGACTGGCATTTTATAAAGGAGAAAATTGAGAAAGGGACAGTCTGCATGACCTATATCCCTACAAGAGAACAATTAGCAGATATATTCACTAAGGGATTACAGAAGTCCAGCTTTGAAGAGTTTATCTGCAAGTTGGACATAATCAACATCTATGATCCAACTTGAGGGGGAGTGGAAATCCCGAATAATTTGAATGGGATTTGGAAAAGATTGTGGTAGGAGATTTAGGCTGATTATTAGTGTTGACCTTTTTTGTTTCCATTTTCTTTGTTATTTCCATATTTTGATTCTCATTGTACATGATAAATAGGGACCATGTATGTAAACAAGTAATTAATTTTGAATGAGAAATTGATTCGAATTCCAGTCTTGTTGTTTTCAATATTACTTATACTATTCATGTTGTTAGTCAGTTTGTTTCTTCCCCTATCACTATTCACTAGGATATTGTTCTTCGCATTCTTCGTTATTTTAGAGGTACTTTGCATCAAAATTTATTATTTCCATCATCTTCTTTATTAGAGCTTCGAGCCTATTTTGATGCTGATTGGGCCAAAAACTTTATGGACCGCAAATCCACTATTGCCTTTTGTGTCTTTCTAGGTGATTATCTTATTTCCTACAAAGCAAGAAGCAAACAGTTGTTGTTGCTCGTTCTTCTGTTGAGGCTGAGTATAGCTGAAATTGTTTGGTTATAATGGTTGCATGTTGATCTTAGTATTTCTTTATTTTCTCCTACTCCTATGTATTGCGATATTGAAGTGTCATTCAGATAGCGCACAACTCTATGTTCACTGTTCCACAAGCATACCAAACAAATTGAGATCGATTGCCATTTTGTGCGCCATAATCTTCAGCTAGTCTTCCCTTTTCTTCCTTCTCCTTTGCAGTTGGTTGACTTCACACTATTTTACAGTTTTGATTTCTACTTGTGATGTAAAACAAGTGGAGAATCCTTAATGAACCGATATGACCCGAAACGAACCAAAAAATGAAAAAAAAAAAAAAATAGACCCGACTTTTGGACCCGTTTTGGGATATTTTGGTTTCCTATTTTTGTTCAGACTAGTATTAGTGGTTTTTTGTTCTACAAGTATAAGGAATTAGTAGTTTCTTAATTGTATTAGTTTAGTAGTTTCCTATTCGAATTAGTACTCTTTAGCCGTATTAATATGATGTATTAGACTCTTATTATTCAGATTATCATCAATAAAATACAGTTTCGAGTTTAGAGAATTTTATTTTATTTGGGTGAGTAATTCCCGTGTTATTTGGTTTACAAGGAATTCAACGTGTTCGACTCCTTTCAGTTTTCGTGTTGCGTTAGCTTGACAAATTCATGATGCATTTTGCTGCCACATCATAAGTTTGAGGGAAGGGGGGGTAGGTTAGAGTAGTTTAGCATCAAGGGTAGTTTAGTACGTTTGTTCCCTTGTTCAGCCCTACAATAATGGGTTATTCTATTCTTTTCTTTGATATATCTTGAGTGACTATTTTTATCACAGAAAGAAAATTTCCCTCTCCTTCTCTCTTCTATTTTCTCTTTTTCTTGATTGATTGCTCAACCTTTTCACAGCCCACCCCTCCTAGCACCCCAAGTTAATGGGGGCCCAGCAATGGGTGGTGGCCCTTTTTCTTAATTCAAGTTGAAGGTGAATTAGGGAAAAAAGGAAGGCAAAAGTGAGAGTGGGCAAAGGTAGAGTAGTATTACAAAGGGCAATCCTAGAGCATCAAAGCCCTCCAAATTTTTTAAAAAATGCTATTATGACCATGTTTCATGTCATAAAACACACCTGGAAACATTGTCATATCATAATTAACACATGAGGAGATTATATGTACCCGAAAAAGACTTGATGCCCATTCATCAACAACTGCCTGCAAAATGAAGGTCACATTAATTCATTGTTGTAAGTGAACTTAGTAGGAAAAAGAAGAAAAAAACACTTAAGAGACAAAAATGCTGTGTACTTGGATGGGCACGCTCATTTAGCCCAGGGATAAGACCCAGTCAATAGACATTGTAACCTTAAAGGACAAATTTCAACTAGTAATACTGGGATACATGAATCCCATTCCTCAGTCCCAGCCTAATATATATTGTTAGACATATTTTAACACCAGCTACAGCCCATGGGATAGGACCCAGTCAATAGACATTGTAACCTTAAAGGCCAAATTTCAACTAGTAATACTGGAATACAGGAATCCCATTCCTCAGTCCCAACCTAATGTATATTGTTAGGCATATTCTAACACCAGCTACACATTGCAACATTACCTGAAGATCAGTGTTAAATTTGCCTGCTTTCCTAATCAACCCTGCAAGATAACGCAATATTAATATGTCTAAGGAAATGGCAGCTTGAACTCCAGGCCTCTGCACTTTGACAGCGACAACCCGTCCACCATGACGAAGCCTACCTTGATAAACCTTTTGAAAAAATTAAAAAAAAAAAAACAAAAAATGAGTTCTGATTTCAAAGTTAAATACCAAAACAATGTCCCAATATAACCCTCAGCATAAAAACATAAGCAGAAGATGTGAATGGCCAAATCCAAACCTGCCCGAGGGATGCAGCCGCTACAGGCTCTGGCGAGATCTCTGAGAAAAACTCATCTAATGGCGATCCAAGTTCTTGCTCTATTGTATTAAAAGCAACTTCAGTGGAAAATGGTGTTATTCGATCTTGCAAAAGTGTAAGCTCCTCCAGATACGAAGGTGGTATTAAATCCTACAAGGACAATATTTCAAAAAAGTGTGGCTGTTAGAAATTAGAATAGACCCTAAATCAGGTGTGCGATTTTCTTTTTCCTTTTTTTTTTTTTAATAACCAGTCAGATTGGGAGGGTGGATGAGTGTTGGGGTGGGGACAGGGACGGGGACGGGGGTCTTAGTTTCTGCAGGTCTGAAGCTCAACTAGAATTCTGGAGCTTGGTTATGACTTCCCCTAGGTGTCCTTGCTGAAGATGAGCTTAAACTAAATATTGACTAGCTTCACCTAAAACAAGCTTGTTGTGGCCTCCGCTTGTTGTGGCCTCCGAGTGCCAATTGTTATCATTGGCTCATCACAATTTTCCAATGGCAGCCCCCATGCATGGTCAGAAGGCTATTACCCAATTCTGGTCCCGCTTACATAGGAAAGCTAGGAGGAATAACCTTGAGACAGACTTAATTTTTAACATTAGTTTGCACAAAGTGGCTACTCTTCAGACTGGAACTGATGATCTCACATTTGAGAGCCCAAATGTTACCATTATACCAAGCAATGACCCCCCGAACCCCATGCATATTATCAAAAATTCTATCACCCAATGTAAGCCCCAAGACACTGCTATATCTAGCATCCTACTAAAGGCCTCCATGACAATCACAAAGAGAAAAGGGACAAAGGATGCCCTTGTCGCAAATCCCTCAACAAGTGGAAAAAACCAGCAGGTGAGCCATTCACCAATAAAGAAAAGGACACCAAAGAAATGCAGCAGTAGATCCACCTCCTCCATCTCTCTCCAAAGCTCATCCTTCTCAACAAGAACATAAGAAAGTTCCAATTCACATGATCGTAGGTTTTCTCAATATCCAGCTTGCAAACCACGCCCTTCTATCTCCTTTTCCTTCTTGAATCTATGCACTCATTGGCAATCAACAGTGCATCTAAGATCTGCCTCCCTCCCACAAAAGTTTTTTGACTTGGAGAAATTATCCTACCTATAACAACCCCAAGTCTTAAAGAGAGAACCTTGGCTATAAACTTGTACAAAATACAAACTCCCCACAAAGCTAATCGGCCTATAGTCCTTAATATTCTTCGTCCCCTCCTTCGGAATCAAAGCTATAAATGATGCATTAAGACTCCTTTCAAAGGACCAAGACTCATGGAAACGAGCAAACATCACCATCACAGCCCTTCTAACTATCCTCTAGCAATGCTTGTAGAACGCCATCGTGAAACCATCCGGTTCATGTGCTTTATCACCATCACAAGTCTTCAAGGCCGAAACTGTCTCCTCCTCGTCAAAAGGTCTCTCTAACATAGTAGTCAAGGATAAGATGAAACTTCCTGTGGCTGAGGGTGGCTTGGGGTTCAAAGATATCAAATTATTCAATTATGACCTTCTGGGGAAGTAGTTGTGGTGTTTCTCTGTGGAGGAATGTAACTTCAACAAAATATGGGAGTGAGGAGGGGCGATGTAATCCGTAGGGGTAGAGATAGGTTTGCTCAATGCCTTCCGTTTTCTACTGGAGAGAGTTCGCGGGTGAAGTTTTGGGTAGACTTGTGTAGTTGTAATGAAGCTTTGAAGGATAAGTTCCCTAATCTTTATAATATTTATGTGAATAGAGAGGCAGTAGTGGCGGATTGTGTTGAGTTGATAGGATGTGAAAGGGTATGGAGTCCGCAATTTGTTAGAATTTTTTAAATTAGGAATTGAAGGAGGTTGATGAGTTGATGGAGTTCTTGCGTAGGATGTTATGGAGGGAAGGGGAGAGGATGGCATTTAGTGGACTGTGAATGGAGATGGGAAGTTCACAGTTCAATCGTTCTACAGAAAGTTGCTGAGTAGAGAAGATAAGTCCGTCTCGTGGAGATTGATATGGAAGTATGGAGTCCAAGGAAGGCCCCTTTTTTTTTTCTTGGTTGGCAGTATGCGGAGCCATTCTTATGACTAACAATCTCTGTAGAAGAGGTTTTCATCTCCTGAGCCGATGCCCTATGCAAGGAGAAGGAAGAAACGGTGGATCACCTCCTCATCCATTGTAGGATGGAAAGGGATATGTGGAATTTATTATTTTCTCTTTTTGGTTGTGTTCGGGTGATGCCGGCGGGTGGCCTCCATTAAGGATCTTTTTTTTTTTGGAGGTGCAGGTGTAGAAGAATTAGAAAGGAATTGAGAATAACGTGGAGGATGGCTCCCATTTGTCTTATTTGGTGTTTATGGAGAAAAGAATAGGAGGAGGAGGACCTTTGAAAGGGTTGAATCTCCCCATTGGAAGTTCAAAAGACAATTTTCTTTTGGATTAAGGAAGAATTTCCTATGTATCTAAATAGGTTAACAGGTGTTTTTTTTTGGGAATTTAGGCTTTAATTTTTTGTAGCCATTCCCTTGCTTTTGTTCTTTTGGGTGGCCCTTCATGGGTGCCATGTTTATAATACAATTACATTTACCGATCAAAAAAAAAAATTGCAACATGTACAAGAAATTCTATCACCCACCAAACTAATTTGCTGAAATTCTAATCAAGGCCCAACCGTGTGGCTACAATATTGATCTAACCGACCATTTCTAATTCTAATGCTTGCACCAATAGTTTCAACAATGGAATGCAGCACTATCTCCAGTGTTTGTCAGAATCAAAAGCATAAGATTTTAGAATTTATTCAAACAATAGAAACAACTGTATAAGACCCTGCCAAATTTAGTCAGGATTATAAATTTGCTCAAAAAAGAATTGCAATTTATAGTTCTTAAAAGATTTCATCCAGACTCCCATCAATAGTGCAACAACATCATCACATCCTCGTAATAATGAGAAACTCTAGAGTTGTAATGTGCAGCCTATGCATTTCATTAGACTCCTAATACACAAGCCATGTCATCATAAAGAGAACAATTTGATTCAATCATCTAACTGGTCTCATCTAGTAAATCAAGCGTTCTGGTAATCTTGGATTTCTAAATAGGGTTTAGTTGCATTAAAACTCAGTTATTCAACAAATAGTGGAAAATTTCTCTCTCTCTCTCTCTCTCTCTCTCTCTCTCTCCCTCTGCAGGGGGGAGTTCCAACACAGTAATTAAATTATAAAGTCAAGCTCACTTCACAGTTCAAACTAAATGGAAACCTTGTCAAATACTGGCCTAGAGCTTTTTATTTTTCATTTTTTAATGTGGCATGACTTCATCTGGAATGTAGCAAAACATACACAGCTAGAGCATATGTAAGTGAAGCCAAAAGGGGAAAAGTAAAATGACCAGTACTTCAGTGTTTTTAATGCATGTATGATTAGAGGAAGCAACCAAGCATAATACAGTGGATTTACCAGTGAAGAATATGACTGAGAATTTGCATCACTTATTAATAAAAATGCCCTGTCCCACTCACTTCCTAACAAACCTACCATATATTAGTATACTACAATCAAGTGTTTGTCATCAACTAGTTTATTATAGCAGCAAGTATACCCCGTCAAACAGATCAATATATTAAGATTTAACTAGAAAAAAAAAATTAAGTACGAAACATAGGGTTTTTAGCATACTACTTGAAATAGGTAATAGAAGTGAAACTAGTTGCACAAAGAAGGTTATCACTTACAGCTCGAGATGAAATAGCCTGGGCAATTTTGACATACGCCTTCAAAGGAGAAATATAGGAAAATATTAATGAATTGAATTAGAATTGAAATAGAGAAGCAAATATTTAGATCTTATTTGATGGGCAACAAAGAGTTCCATAACGGCATGAAAATGTAGAACAAATCTAAGAAGAAAATATATATTTATGACTTATAGATGAAATTCTCAATACAAATTTACATCATTGAAACTCTAGACAACTTCACAAGATAATCTCCAGTGTTATTCGCCTCTTTAAGATTCTGAGGGTTAAGATCTTTGTTCTCCTTTTCAATTAAAAAATAATATATATATATATATATATATATATATCTCCCTCAATAACAGTGTCAAAACTAAAGGCGGTATAAGGACCTCAATCATGGTCCCTAAAGGTCAAATGATAATAGAGCTAGTTACAAATTCATAGCAATAGTGGCATAGAGTGTAATTTCAGGGAAGCAAGATTGAATCTGTTAAAGATCTATAGGACAATTTGATCAGTGATCATACAAATAAAGCTGAATAAAATCCATAAAAAACATGTTTCCATAAACTAATGCATGCATAATACTTGAAAATAGGACTAGAAGCTTTTGAAGGAAGTGGGGTGCGATCATTTAGCATCATCCAAAATAACATGGAGAGCTCAACCAAAGCAAGGAATTTCAAACTTTAGTATTAGGCTAAGCTTTGGTCACTAAAAGTGTAATCTTTTTTTAAGTTTATGACAGTTCTGAGCTACTAAATTATTTATATGCCAAATGAGGAGATCCATTGACACCTGCTTTAATCATTCAGTGATGAACCCCGTTGGTAACATTTTCTCATTGAGATTTTATCGATTTGATTATATATGCTGTCATCTAATTTGCATCAATAGTTGTTCAACTAATACTGTACAAGTGTTGTCTGAGATGACTCCTAATGTTTTACACTATTCTTAAGAAGCTAGAAGCTTCCAATGATCTCAGCCACAAAGGAGTTAAGAAAGACATTGAATATCACCAAACCTTCATTCTGTAATTACACATACAGCTGAGCCCAGGCTCAAAATATTTCAAGCTTTTCTTTATTTTCATGTCCCAAATATATGAGCAATTTCTCATGAAAATGGTCTACCCCCTGAGTCCCTGACACACCTGGTAACTATAGACGTTTAAGTGATTTGTCCACACTCAAAGGGCCACCATTCATTGGTATCTTTCCCTTGATTGTTAAACTCAATCAATATTTTATCAGGTATTCTGAATCCAACTTATTTCTTTGTTTCAAAAGACAGTGCCTTAAATTTTCATTTGCAGTGTCCCATGTAATGCTTTGAGTTATGGATTGATGAACTCCATGAATGATAAGAAAAAGTAGGACTCCTTGCATGATTCTACTGGCCTTGTGATCACGGAAGCTGAGACTCATTAAGCCCAGTGGAAGCACTGACAGGCATGCAAACTAAAACCATGAAAAATTAAGAACCATATACTAAGCTAGTAACTTTAATTTTTTTCTCCTAATAAGTAAAAAGTTCATTAAAAATGTAAAGGGGGCACAACCCAGATACAACACAAAGCACCAGCACATAACAATGATGCTATATGCCTAAATCATACATAAAATCCAAAAATTTTACTAACAACACATACGGATCCCTCGAAACCCAGCAATTAAATTACACAAGAACATGTACTTCAACCTCCACAATGGCAGCTCATCCCCTCAAAAATTCTTCTATTTCGTTCGCACAAAATAAACCACCACAAACATAACAGATAAGCAAGCCAAGCACGTGTTTTCCTCCTCTGCAGCTGCACACTTGTCTAGCAGAATAAAACATACCCATTCAACTCCAAATGAAGACTACATCACCATCCACAAGTCTCTAGCGACCAAACAATGCAATAACAAATGATCCAAAAATTCCCCATCAACCTTACATAAACAAGACCAATTCACCATAACAAACCTCTGTGCAATCAGATTATCAATTGTGAGAATTTTTCCCAAAGCCGCAACCCACCCCAAAAATTCCATCTGTTAAGGTGACCTTAGTTCTCCAATCTCTAAATTTCCTTTCGAAGAACACTCAGTCCACCAGCCTCAAAGTGACATAAAATGATTTCACCATGAATTGTTCACCTGTCAATTCCTTCCAAACCAATAAATCCTCACCCCCACCTCCACACCCCCCCCCCCAGGCCCTAACAATATAGATGTTCAAAAACCTTCCAACCTCCTCAAGTTTCTTGAGGATCACAAACAAACCAAACATCCCACACAATCCCATGATCCGTTTTCTGCATAAAATCAGCCAACGCCCTTCCTTGATGGTCACAAAAAAAAGGGGAACGCATCCTTCAACAGGCTGTCCCCAGACCAAATATCATAACACAACCACATCCAACTACCACTACCCACATTAAAACAAATAAATTTATCAAAAATTTCCTTTCCCCGCCAAAAATTTAATTCCATAGCTCCATAACCCCACTCCATATGGTATTTGCACCCTCAAAGAACTCCAAGATCCCCTCTCCACCCCATATTTGTCCCATAACCATCCTTCACCATAACCTATTTGATTTTGCAGAGAACCTCCACTGCCATCTCCCTAGAAGGGTTGTACCAAACACAGCAAGATCCCGAATTTTCAAGTCATTACACCAAAAATAGAACTCTCTCCCTTGCCATTGTGAAAATTGCAAAAAAATTATGTAATGCCCATGACACCTGCCTTAGTTATCTAAAAAACATTCAAAAATTTCAAAAAACTTATGTAATGCCCGATGACACCTTCCTTAGTTATCTAAGAAAACATTCAGCCCCATTATGATAAAACTCAGTCGTGCCTTAAGTCATTACACCAAAATAAGTTCTCCCATATTTCCCATTATGTGAATTGCACGAATGTACATTACGCCTGGCCATGACACCTGACTCTATCAGTTAAGAGAGCATTCAACCTGGCCAACTGTGATACAACTTAGTTGTGTCATAACTCATTGTTTAGATATCCTCAAAAGCATAATTCTACACAAGCATAATTCTACACCTCCAAGTGTTCCCTGTGTTAAACATCCCTACAAAATTATGCCAAGGAAACAAGTAAACCAAACTAAAGATTGCAATACAAACAAATTTTGGACATAAAAACACCCAAAAAAATGAAAAGGACAAGTGCTGAGATGTGTATTGAAAGGAGGAATGCGGTCAAAAAGTTCATTTATGAAATCTATTTACACTTGGTCATCTACTTTAGGAAAGGACATAATTTTTTTTTCAATTTTTCTGATTTCTTCCCAATAAATAACCTAACAATGCCTGCTTTTTTGCCTTTGCTATTGTATGTATCCCATATAAATGGGAGATGCCCCTTCTTTTACTATATATTAGACAAGAAATCCATCTACTTTTGGAAATCACAGCTTAGAGTTAATATACCAGACCAAGTTCAACAAGAATAGTCTGAATCAGGCTAACCCGCACAGGAAGACATACCTTAGGTAAGTGCTTAAGGTTTTTCATTTTTTTTCACTTTGTTTTGACAAGTAAGAAGTGATGAAGAGCAATACAGGAAATCTAAATAAAGACCTCACATCATCATTTTCACTCCACAGAATTGGTAGTTTAAACCGCGTCCAAGGATTTAAATTTTGGCCTACTAGAACTTGAGAACAACAGGGGTAAAGACGTTTTGATGTAATTCAATGAAAGACGTACTGGTCCAAGTTGTACCAATATCTTCCTCAGCTCTGCAGCTCTAATCTGGGACAATAGACAGACAGAGTGTCACATTCAAAAAATATCTGTATATGTATGCGTGTGTATGTAATTTCAAAACAGCCAGGACCTTGAACATCTGGTCTGATCGCTCTGTAACACTATCGATATACCGAAGTGCAAACCATTTACCAAGCGTGGTACCAATTTGGATGAGGCGGCGAAGAAGAACCAACGGTTTTTTTCGATAGATTGCAGCGATCTTGGAAATATTGTAATCCGTCAGAGAGTCAGTCTCCGAAGTGCTGAGCTCGAAGAGGTAGCCCGAGTACTCGGTGAATGCATCGACGTCGCGCGTTTTGGCAGCGACCGGTGGTGGAAGGTTTGTTGTAGAGCGGCGGGAATGATGAATCCGGCGGGGAAGATGGCGGTTGAATTTGGAATTGGCGGGAAGCAGAGGTGGTGGAGACGGTGACAAGACGAGTATCATTGGTTGATGAAACTTGAAAAAATCAAAAACAGAAAGGTGAAATTAATGGAGAAATGGGAATTGAAGTCTGTGCGTGGAGGTGTAGCAAAGGTCTTGGTCCCAACGGATATGAAGAATTTTCGTACGCCAAACGCTTCCCAATTATCGTCCACCCTTTTATCTTTATCGGGTTAGGTTTTTTCCTTTTTATAGTATTATTTAGCTAATATTATCTATTTTCAAGTAGAATAATACTAAAATACTTTTTTTTTTTTTTTAATAAGTGAAGAAAAAATAAAAAATGTTAGACAAAAGAGGATTCAATTTTTTAATTCGTATAAAAGTTAAATAAATTTTATTTAATTATTTTTTAAAATGTTAAATATGATCTTAAGTGGATGAATTAAAGATCACGTTTGCACATGAAATAAGAGAATTTGATATAATAAATATTATTCTATGTTCGGTGTTTTTATTTAAATTGGATGTATATATCTCATGAACAATTTATATTTTCGCTAGAGCTATCCCATGATTCCCATCTAATGTTCTATCATAAAAAAAATTGCAATGCCAGAATATAGATATAAAAATGTTGAAGAGTCAAGTTAAATAATCATTTTTTTTATTGTTTAATTTTTTTTATATATTCCAAAATTTTTAATGTATTTTTTATATCAATAAATGGACTCTCATATACATATATATATATATATATATGCATATATGTAATTATTATTTTGGATGATTCTTAACAATACAAATTATGATTTTTTTTGAGTTACTCTAAAAGTGACATACTACTATATTGTGAAAGATATTTGTATATTCATATTCTAAAATATTGTGATTATGGTTATTAAATTTTGTTATTAATTTGTGAATAAAATTTTAGTTTTAGATCCTTTGTATGCATATATTTGGAAAAAAATTTAAATGACTTTCAGAAAAATAATTTTTGACAAGTTTGAGAAAATCAATGCATCAAAAAACTAAAAATAAAAATAAAAATAAAAAATAGTTATATTTGAATCTTATATCTGATAGGCATACAAACACAATATTGAGATATAATAATATATCCAATTTTTTTATTCAAGTCAGTTCTAAACATTTAATTAGAATATAAAATTTAAAAAAATATTAAAAAGTCCTTAAAATAATTTTTTGCAATCCAAAAAGTTCATGATATATATTTTTTATCTAAAATATCTAAAAAATACACTTTTAATACAAAAAGTCCAATTGTTAACTTTCATCTTAACACCGTTAAAAATTATTATTGATTGGACCAAAATAACATTCAAGATACACTTTAAAAAATACAAAATAATATATACAACAAATTCTTCAATCCAAAAAAAAAAAACTTATCATTTTTTATTTATCTCAAATACCTAAAAAATAAATTTTTACTTTATAAAATGTTATGATTTTTTGAGATGGAAATTTTTATTTTATATATTTTTAATATTTTTTTCTATAATATATCTTGAAGGCCATTTTAGTATAATGAGTAATATTTTTTAACGGTATTAAGATGAAAATTAACAATTGAACTTTTTTGAATTAAAAGTTAATTTTTTAGACTTTTTAGATAAAAAAAAAAAATGTATGATAAATTTTTTAGATTGAAAACTTTATTTTAAGAATTTTTAATATTTTTTCCTATAAAATTTTATATTCCAATAATACTTAACCCACTCCCCCTTCAAAGATTAGGTTCTTTTGAAATAGTTAGGAGGGTATATTTTATGTGCTCTCGCTCTCCTCTATGTGTTTTCTATCACTTTCAAAGCTCTTGCTTCTTCTGTTTGATGATATCAATATTAAGTGGAATGGCAAAAAAATTGGTGATAACAGTTTAGAAGGTTCACTTCATTTTCCATTCAAGATAAGGTTGTTGATCTCTTTCCTCCTCTTATCATTTCCTAATTTCTAATTTTAATCAATTAAAGGATTATATTACGTTTCATTCACAAGTCTCTCTCTACTTTCCACGTCAATGGCTTTTCACTATTCACAACTAATAACTTTTCCCAAGTCTCTCATACATAGGATAGAGTTGTGGAACATGCTGGCCATTGAAGTCTTAAATATAAATCGGGACAGGTTTAACTTGCCTCTATTTCTTTTATAGAGAGGTGGGACTCATTCCATTTCATCATAATTGGATTCACCTTTCTGTGAAACAAATATAAATGTCTTTACATTTTAATTTTAAAATGGAGACATGTTCAGATTCGAAATTGTATATGTACTATATAGTAGATAGTTAATTATATATAATTGATGTTGTAATTTTTTATCAATAGAGCTTTCGCTCTTCGTCGCTTGTCAAAAACTCAAAAAGAAAGATCAGATGATTATCGGATTGACTCCGATGGTAGTCGTTCTAATAATGAAGTCAGTAAAAATAAAAATAAAATACTGTAATTAAAAAGTATATCTTAAAGTTTTATTTATAAGCTGCGAATTTTTTAAGTTGATTAGGATTTGGAGTTACAAATTACAGATTTGATAATATTTGATAATAGCAGTTATCATGTTAAATTTTGTTTCCTTACTTCAAGGTCGATACGGCATGTAAGGCGGTAATTTGGGACCCTTTTATGTGCGTGCCCAATATTTTCTGCTATGAAGAGAAGACTAGAGATCTTGCGACATTCTGAGTAAAGAAGTTTTGAATCTCGTGTGCCTGTCTGTTTTGGATAAGAGAACTTTTATTGATCGGTATGTGTAAGTGTTTTATATATACACATATCATTATTAGAACTGATCTGTCATTTTGTGGTATATCAATCAAACTTATGTAACCGTATTCGTTCAAAACATATTCTATTTTCATATCCAAACTCTAAAACTCATGTGATAAATTTATATACATCAACATTTGGTCGACATACAAAACGGTCATCATATGCACACAAAAAGCCTACATAAAGCTCAAAAATAGACACACACACATATATATATATATATATATACACACACATACACACACACTCCTTCATTATCCTTCCGGGCTCAAAATTCTGAACCATGTTTATTAAATATATTTTTAGACCAACTAATTATTTAGAATTAATTCTTTATAATCCATCTATCCAATTAATTATCGAAAATTAGTTCTGTATAATTAATGAGTAACTCCAAATAGACCCTTTAACCTATGTGAGTCATCTTATCTCTACCTTCTACAGCTTGTTAACAACAAGGAAAAAAATGTCCAGAAAAACTAAAAGTATGATCAATATTCAATAACCATTGGTGTTTGTCCTAATTAATTTGGATAAATAAGAATACAAAAATAAAATTGTAATTATGCCACAACATGATTAAGAATTTCACCAACCCACTAAGAAAGTGAGCTCGTAAAGTCGCCCTTACCGACCATATCAATGAAAAAGAAGGAACATTATCATTTGAGTTAGTTTCGTTTTTTTTAGAATTTTTGTTTTATTTGTGTTTCCAAGAATAAGAATTATAGGGATTTTGAAATACTCCGTTTGTTTTTGTTTTCAAAAACAGTTTTCTAATTTTAAAACGTGAAATACATATTTCAAAATATATATTTTTTAATTTTTTTTAATTTATATTATCATATCCAAATATATTTTTACAATTTTTAAAAAATTAATTACAAATTTTTGAATATATTTTAAAAAAAAATTTTAAAAATTGTTTCTGACACTTATTTTAAAATTGATTTTAGTTCTTTCTTAAAGGGGATTATTTTTATTTTTTTTTAAAATAATTTTGAAAATGCCTTACCAAACATCTTTGTTATTAGGGCAAATTATAGTGACTTATTTTGAAATTTTTTACAATTACACTAATATTTTTTAAGGTTTTTGACAATTATATTAACATTTCTTATTTTACCTGACAATATACAGATACACTGTTCGGTCAATTTTTTCATTATTCAAAATAACAAAACTGTCACTTTTATTTATTTATTTTTACATTTTTTTAATTTTGATTAATTTTTTTAAATATTTTTTATTATTGTATTTAAAAATAAATTTAAATTAAATCACTTATTTTTATTTTACATAAAAATAATTTAAGATTTTGATCAATATTATTTGAAAAAAATTAATTAGTCAAAATTAAAAAAATTGAAGGAAAAAAAACATGAAAAAAATAATTTTATCATCTAAAAAAAATTAACTGAAGAGAATATCTGTACAATATCAAGTAAGATAGAAAATTAGTATAATTATCGGAGAAGTCAATAGATGTTTATTAATGTATTATTTTTTTATTTTTGAAAAATAGGAAATAAATTTTAAAAAAAATATCCAAACTTAAATCCGGGACCATGGTGGAAAAAAAAATTATTTTTCAATTTATAATCGTTTTCAACTTATTTACTTATTTACGATTGTTTAGAAAATATTATATTTTTAAAGTCAAAATTGTTTGATTTGAAAATTTTTAAAATTAAATTTTACGCGTTAATTGTTTTTGAAAAGACATTTTAAAAGATGTATTTTTAAAAAGTGCTTCCAAAATCATCTTTTGCAAAAGACGATATTTAAAAAAAAAACTAATTAATCCCTAAAACATATACAAAAGATTTACTAATATCATTTTTTATTTTTAATATAAACAATAAAAACATCTTTTAAAAAAATGTAAAATAATTATATTTTAATATATAAAAATAACTATATTTTAATATATAAGTTCTAAACAAAAAATAAGTTTAAAAATAATCCGATGGTATGATATGATTGGGTGGAGTAGGTAATTGCAATCTTAACGTCTTAGCAACACATCACGTCACTCATCCTGCAGTCTCCGCCTGTCTCTGCAATACTCTGTCCACCGTGAAAATGGCTGAAACGCAGATTCGGTTCGGAATATTGGGCTGCGCAGACATTGCGCGCAAGGTATCTCGAGCCATCACACTCGCTCCCAATGCCTCCCTCTACGCCGTCGGCAGCCGTTCGATTCATAAGGCCGCGAGATTCGCGTCCGCCAACGGATTCCCGCCTTCAGCTAAAGTCTACGGCAGCTATGAGGCCGTCCTCGACGACCCCGACGTTGACGCCGTCTACGTCCCCCTCCCCACCAGCCTCCACGTGCGTTGGGCCGTCCTGGCCGCCCAGAAGAAGAAGCACCTGCTGCTCGAGAAGCCGGTCGCCCTAAATGTCTCCGAGTTCGACACGATTATCGAGGCGTGCGAATCTAATGGTGTGCAGTTCATGGACGCTACCATGTGGATGCATCATCCTCGGACAGCTAAGATGAGAGAGTTTCTCTCTGATTCTCAGCGTTTTGGTCAACTCAAATCGGTACGTAATTTTTGGTAATTTTTTAATTATATTATTTAATTTTTCATTGATTTCTTCCGATATACTGGGGGAGGCTGTGTTTGCCTTGAATTTGAAATTGGCATGGTCAGTCGAATGAAAACTGACCAGAGTTAGGGCATCTTCGATCGAGGCTCAAATTTAAATTTGAGGCAAAATTCTCAAAAAAAAACCTCTAACATTTGACTCATACCCACGTTAAATACATTCGTATTTGAACTTAAACCCAAATCTGCATAGCAATATTTAAATTTTTTCAGACAAGATGGGAATACATGATATAAATGTAAATTTTTTATTCGAGAGCTTCATGAAGCTTTTACTCAAATTTGAGTTTCCATTAGAGATGGCATTAGTAATTGCTATGACCACGGTTGTTTTTGCTATAATCAAATTTTTTTTGATAATTAAATTTTTTTTTTGCTATAATCAAATTTTGTTCTTCTCTTACTTATCCCCAAAAAAAAGTGTACAGATTTAGTTATTAAATTTCAATTGGTTTTTTTATTTTTACTAATCTTTTGATATTTGGGTAATATCCCCTCGGTCCAGGATCAACTCCCACCTCAAGGGCCACTTACCCATCAAAAAAAATTTCAATTGGTTTTTCTGGGATGTATAATTTTGTTGAAAAAATCAAGTTAGTTAAACTCTTGGTCAAAATAATTTCCTCAATACTATGATTTTGGTTGGTAGGATCCATTAGATGGTGAGTACACAGCTGACTGTGCTAATGTGTCGTTTTGTCGCTATAAAGTGGCAAAAGACGGATAAAATTGGGCAATAACGGGGCATACTTAACAAAGGGAAACTGAACTACTGAAGCTAATCTTTTTTATTCAATGTTGTGCCCTGAGGGTGTGTTCGGAGTTTACAAGTCATCTGGAAATGAAATCATTTATTTTTTCCAATATACCATCTACAAGTCCATTTCCAAGAATTGGGCACAGTACTTACGTTGTCATCTCAATGAAATGACCATAATTCACAATTATTATGGCCATGAAATATAGTCATTTCCTGTTTGCAGTGCAAAACCATGACATATTTTATTTGTCTGATATTAAATTTGCATATGTCTAAGTATAACATTTGTCTTTGCTCATTGCTTGAACTTGGTTTGAGTGTAATGACACGGTTTTGTGATAGGATTTGACATGTGTTTGATTGAATAAAACAATAATGTTGAATAAGCGGGAGCAACATTAATTTGAACAATTATACAAGCTATTGAGAAGGAAACATATCCAATGCCAAAGGTTGTTGTAATCAATAAAAGAGCTAAACATATTGAACAAAAGAGAAGAAATGTAGGCACGCTACTCAGATCTATTTATCAAATTAACAAAAGTGATATGCCAATTAAACATAAAACATGACTGTAAAAGAAATCATTTTTGTTTCAGGTGTGAATGTTGGGATGCATAAAACCATAAAGTTGAATGGGGTTAATTACTTGTCACTGGCCCAAGCATTTAAAGTTGCTCTGGGTGCTTGAAAATTTAAAATTTGTTTTGTTTGAACCCCCATTTGGTGATGCCAAATTGATGATGAATTGTTGTCTTATTGCATTAGTTATAACTTGGCTACGGAGTCACGAAGCCTACTTTTAGTGCTAAAGTTAATTTTCTAAATATGGCTAAGGAGATATGAGATGCTTTACAGGAATGTTTCCTATAGTGAAATTTTTTTTATGTCTTTGAGCTATATGTGAATATTTTCTTTTACAGCTGGGAGACGAGTGTTTGTCCTTGGAGTGAATGTAGATGATATTTGGTCACCGGAAGTGATGTTGATGGTAGTAATTATTAAAGCTTTAACGCTCACTTGGGCATGTATTCACATTTAAGATCTGGGTGAACTAAGGTATTTTTTAAGCATTAAGGTAGCTAGATTAAGAAAAAGTATCTCTCTTTCTCAATGGAAACATATGAAAGATCTTTCTGAGATGCGGATTTCAGGTGCAACTTGTTGACACCCTAATGGATTCTAATACTAAATTTGGTGCAGATGAGGGTGAGGTGTCCAAGGATCCTGGATGATATAGAAGACACGGGGAATGTATCTCTTTGACTGTGACTTGACCAGATATAGCGTTAACAATTGGAAATTTGAATTAGTTTATGCAAATGCTAAGGCAACAACATTGGACTGTTGTCTATCGTATATTGAGATACTTAAAAAGAGTTGCTGGTAATTCAAACCTTGTAATAATCTTGATATTACTAATATATACATACGCTATTGAGTAGAAAAACATCTAAGTAAGAAGGGAACTGCTGTGCCTGAAGTGAATGCAGAAGAATAGGGCAATGACACATGCAGCCTGTGAAATGTTGTGGGTGAAATCCCTGTTAGAAGAGATGGGTGTTTTGAATCACAAGGCTGTGGGGATGCTCAAGGACTTGAATAAGAGTGTTAAAAAAGTGACATGTACTGGGCAAGAGGGGCCTTTTTGTTCTTTCAATACATTCTTAGTAATAATATATAATAGGGGACATCCCATTGTAGGTTGGTGCTCTCGTTCTTCCCTTATGTACTCTCTCACTTTATTTCATTTGTTGTTCCGTGATAACTGCATTAAAATGGACATTGTTTTTGGTTGCATACTTTGCCCCTGATTTTGATCAACAAGAATTTTAATCTAAGACCCCTGCCTAAAATGAACAAATTCTTCTATTACCGGGACATGATGGTATTTTAACATAGTTTGTCCATTCAATATGGTTCCCCCTTTTTTTTATTCAATAAAATGATTGTTTATGTTCATCTTCTGAATGATTTTGCTATATGGTGTTCTAATTGAACTCGTGGTATCTAGACTGTTAGCAGATTGCTATATCCGTTCTTCTTGGACTCCTTATTAAAGAGAAAACTTAGCAAATGGTAACAAGTGTGTAGAATTGTGAATTTTACTGCCCATTTGAGAATTTTATGTGTTTTGATCGTATACTGATTCTCCATGGTGGGATTATAGACATATGATGGAGCCAGTCTTTCAAGGATTCTAAGAATGTTTAATGTTCATGAATGCGGAAATAAGAATGCAAAGTTTTGTTGTTCCTTTTCTCTCTGTCAAATTCTTGGTCTTTCTTCATCTGCTACATTATTTTATTGTCTACTTGTCATAATGGAGATGATATGTATATAGAATTAAAGCAAGATGCATTGAGTAGATGAGTGTTGTACGATTGATGGATACCCATAAAATTGAAAGGAAAATTCTATAAAACATCTACTAGACCAGCTTTGCTCTACGAAGTATGAACAAATGTTGGGTGCTTAAGAAATATGATCATAGAATGCGAGTAGCTGAAATAGAGATTTTGAGAAGAACCTGTGAAAAGACGAGAAATGATAAAATTAAGAATGAACTTATTCGTGAGATAGTGGAGATATCCTCCATTGGAGCTAAAATGAGAGCAAATCACCTAAGATGGTTTGGGTGACTGTAACGAAGATCTATTACTGTTTTGGTGAGTAAGAGTGACATAATACATATTAAGGGTAATGCCAAGGGAAGGGGAAGACCGAAATTAATAGTGGTTAAAGTAATAATGAAAGACATGGTGACCTTTGGTGTTATAGTCCTAGAAAGAGTGAAGTGGCAAAATAGAATTCATCTAACTGATTCCAAATAGTTGCAATAAAAGCTTAGCTGAGTTGAGTTAATCTACTCCATCCGTTTCTGCTTTAATGTGTGAGATTGAAACCATGGCCTTTTTGTTATTGAAGCATAGGTCATTGCCTTTTTTATTTTTTTGATTCATTTTGTGTTTCATTTGTACTAGAGTTATTTTCCCCAATATTAAGCTACTTTTAGATCTCATATTTTTGTTGTAATTGGAACAATGAAATTATAGTGATTTTGGGCAGAAGCATGGACGTATAAATTGTCACATAAAACAATTGTTAACAAGTATATAATTTATGGTCTCTTGTGCTCTCAAGCCTCTCCATGTTAGCCTTTGAGCCCGCCCTCTTACACTCATTTTCTGCTACCGAAAAAGAAAAACGAGAATGATCTCTTGTAAATCCCGCAGGTACACAGCTGCTTTACATTTTGTGCTGATCCAGATTTTCTCAAGAATGACATTCGTGTGAAGCCAGATCTCGATGCTCTAGGAGCTCTCGGTGATATTGGGTGGTACTGCATCAGGTCAATCCTGTGGGTGGCTGATTTTGAATTGCCTGAATCAGTAGTAGCATTGCGTGGGCCTGTTTTCAACGAAGCAGGGGTAATTCTATCATGTGGCTCATCTTTACATTGGGAAGATGGGAAGGTAGCAACCTTCCATTGCTCTTTTCTCTCCAACTTGACCATGGATGTAACTGCTGTTGGAACAAAGGGAACCCTGCATCTTCATGACTTCGTTATCCCTTTTGAAGAGAGCAAGGCTTCGTTTTCTGTAGCTACGGAATCTGGGTTCACTGAACTCGTGACTGGTTGGGCACCATTGCCAAGTGAGCACACTGTCATGACTGATCTTCCCCAGGATGCACTCATGGTGAGGGAGTTTTCTAGATTGGTTGGAGGTATAAAAAAGAGTGGTTTGAAACCTGAGAAAAAGTGGGCAAACCTCAGTAGGAAGACACAACTGGTTCTGAATGCAGTGAAGGCATCAATTGATAAAGGTTTTGAGCCTGTCAAGGTTGTGAGCTAATTTAGACTTTCTATGTACCACGTTTTTGAATAATCTTGAACTGGAACACTGTTTGCTGCACGCAAAGTTAGATGGTTCCCATTTCAATGTGAGCTTGATTATGTAGTTTTAGGGCTTTCTAATGTCTGTTATGTGTCTGGATTGAGGGCTTGGCATGGATAAATTTAAGCTTTGCCGAACTTGTTTCCCTATCAGACCTTGTTGGAACCTTGCTAGAATTGGGGGAAGGCCGATTGCGATAATGTTGTCAAAATGGTTCAGCTCTCTTCGATTAAACATGGACCATGTACTTTGTACTTTTAATTTAAACATTTGAGTTCCTTGATTTATATATATACACTTCAATGTAGGTCAATTGAACACAATCATCTCAAATTATTAGCAACTCACGTTGATCAATGATGGAGTGGACGGGTGCGAACCCCTCCCGCCCAAAAAAATTTTCAGATTGCATTTTTCCTATATATTTTGAGAAATAATGAACTTTTAAGCTCTCCTATCAAATAAATTATTCATCTCTTTCTCTCTCTCAGTCAATGAGACAATTTGTAAGGAACTCTTCTTTGTTACTTCTTTCTTTATCATTTTATATTTCTTAAAACTATTAGCATTCTATTAGTGGTTACTATGAATTCTACACACACGCATATACATATACACATTTTTATATTTTAAAGAATTAATTATTAAAAAGTCTTTCAAAACAAGTGTCTATAAGTTAAGGTTTATATTACCCCAAGGGAGTGGCCTAGTGGGCGGTAGGGGCTTGTTCTCCGAGATCGTTAAGTTGAAATCTAGTGGATGTCACTTTTTTTTAGAACTAATTTATACGAGGCGCAGTCTTGACTTTAATCAGGTTTCCCCACTAGTGGACGGTGGGATTGATCTCCCAGAATAGTCGACTCGAAGAGTCGGATACCAAATTATCAAAAAAAAAAGTTAAGGTTTATATTTATATACATATCTTTTTATATTTCTTAAAACTATTAGCATTCTCTTAGTAGTTAGTATGAATTCTACACACACACATGCACGCGCACACACACACACATATATATATATATATACATATTTATATATTTTAAAGAGTTAATTATTGAAATGTTTTTCAAAAGAAGCGTCTACAAATTAAAGTTTAAGACAAAATATTATAACCTGTAAAGTTTTTGACCTTTTAAATTGTCTGAGTGCAGGTAAAATATTACTTATGCGGCATCATTATATTTTTTCTTAATGACAAATTTGCTCCCATTTTGACCTTTTATATTTTTTCTAGATCACAATAAAGCCTAATGCTTACCTTTGTGCCCTTTCAATCTCTCTATAGACACTTTTTCCATTGAAACTCCAAAAATTCCCAGTGAGCAGAGAGAATGAGCGTGTTGATCAAGGTTCATAGGCGAAACAGATTAGAAAAAATAAAATGATTGATCGAAGAAGAGCCATTGATGCCCTCAAAGTGGGTGTTCACTACGAGATTGTAGTTGATATTGACATAAAACCCTCTGCTATTGACAAAGCATGAAGAACTCTGCCATTGCCAGAGTAGAGTATGGCAGCGGGAGGTTTATAAGGAATTTGTTTGCAGCCAATTGCAATGAAGAAGATTTTAAGCAAAGCTTTCCCATTACTTTTGAAAAAATAGAAGCTACATACAAATCACCGAAAGAGCTGAACAGAGACTACCAATGGCTAATATTTACCAAATCACTGGAAGAGATCAGGCACTAGTTCATCACATGCCCTATCATCACTTAAATTCATTATGGCTGGTTGATTGCTGTGTAAAAGTTCAAATGTTAATGATTTAATGTTTAAATTCTCTCTCTCTAAGTTCATCGACATTTGCACATGGAGGAAAGTTTGACAAAGAAATTTCTCTATTTTCCAGATAGAGAAAGTTATATGTTTGGCAAATAGAGAAATTTATTTGTTGATTGTTGTTTGAAATTTTTTTTAGTTTGTATTTTTTTTTACTATCTATTTTTTATTTTATTTTATCAATGTTAGAGTATAAGCACTTTTCTAAGAACATAGAAATCTTGATGCATTATTAAAATATGTGTAGTGGTTTTTCTTTGGTTAAACTAGACACAGAAATTTCTTTGTTCTATGATTTTTTTTTTCTTTATAATTTCATGTGCAATATAGATTTTGTTTGATAGATCTCAACTTATAAAGTCCAAATATATAATTTTTATAAGAAATGAATATATATATATATATTGCAAATTATTTAATTTTGAAGCTAAAAAAGATGATGACGTGACAATGTGTTAGTTAGCAAGTGGTTGTTTCAGCCGTGTTGTTGTAAAAGGGGTATTTTTGTCAACAACATGATAAGGGACGTATTAGGTTACAATGTTTTAGGTTAGACCTTATCTTAATTAAGCTCTTTGTGAAGAACATATTTTTGAATGCCCACGACTCAAATTAGCGAACAATTACTTAAATAAAATTAAACATGACTTATTTATTAGAGGAGTATTAAAACTTTGGAATAATTACACTTACCTTCTCTAGGGCATTTGACAATTATAGAAATTACTCTTATAATTTATGAAATAACACTGTGCCCATGTTAAAAATGTCAAGTTAAGGGCATTAATGAAGTAAGGACTTTTACCATAGTACCCTCACTTTAATAGTAATTTATTTTAAATAAAAAGGGCAAAATTTCTCGTTGCATCTCTTCTCTTTCTCTCATAAGCCAGAGAACTCTATATCTCTGTAACTATTCCCTCTCCCTCACGGAAAACCCTCTTTCACTGTAACTATTCCCTCTCCCTCACAACCCGTTATATTGTCTCTCTATAAATACTCTCTCTCACAGCTCATTCTATTCTCTTACTATACATATTTATTTACACATGAATGAGAGAACCACACCATCCACCCACAATTACCAAGCCCCGCCACCGGTCGCCTCCCACAAGGTTCTGCTTCTTCTTCGTGGTCTTTGTCATTTGGAAGGAACTCAAAGAAGTGAGTTTTCTTGAAGGATATTTTGTATGGAAGCAAAAGAGAGGGGGAAAGGAACAACAAGGAAACATTTCGGTCATTGATCTCGTTCTTGCTGTTGAAAGATAAGAAATTGAGTTAGCCATCATAGCTCTTCTTCAAGGGAAGCAAAGGAAAAGATTCAGGTGGCCCTTTTGCTTTTGGTCATCCCTTTTGTATAAATTTTGCATTTTCTGTTAATTTTTATTACTTCACTTTAGGTGGCCTTTTTTGCTTCTGTATAGTATAGAAGCTTTACTTGAA
Source organism: Nyssa sinensis (assembly GCA_008638375.1). Classification (NCBI taxonomy): domain Eukaryota; kingdom Viridiplantae; phylum Streptophyta; class Magnoliopsida; order Cornales; family Nyssaceae; genus Nyssa; species Nyssa sinensis. The sequence continues at coordinate 10,478,328 of CM018038.1, forward strand.
TCATCATTAGTGATTTGCTTCTTTATCTCTCTAATCACCGAAGACATGTCATATCTATTGGGTTGTCTTCAAATAATAGTAGAAAATTTGGTTCAACTTCCCCAATTATTTTTTATGAATTTTTTAATTGTAAAAGTTTTTAATCATGGGTAGAACAACTCCCATTCACAAAATCCCATTTTTACATTTTTTCTCAACAATTTTCTTTTTTCCTTGTGAAATTTTTTAGCATTTGACGCAGAGAATATTGGACATGTAAAAGTCAAATTTTTAGAAAGTGTATATCATTTTAGAGAAATTTTTAGAGACAAATTAATTTAAGAAATTTTTAGATAAGGTTTTATATAGATAAATTTGGAGAAGAGAAAATCTTCAAGAGAAATGGTATACAATTGTTGATTGTTCACTGATCAAAAATAAAAATTTGTTGATTGTTCAGTAATTTTTTCAAAATTTCAGCATTGTTCATTGTTCTTCATGAGTTTTTATTTTTTATTTTTTTATGGGTGATCTTTAGTCTATAGGTGTTTAGCCTTGGAGCATTTTTCTTTTGGTTTTTTTGAGATTGCAGTTTTTGCTTTGGTGGCTTGTGGAGTATTGTTGGTTGGGATGGTGGGTTGGTATCACATTATAGTAGTTGGTTTTCCTAAGATTCTTAGCAACGAGATAGTGGGAAACAAGAGTGACATAGGGAAAAACAAGAGTGTTATGTTAAATTTTCAGTTATAGGACTCTTATGCATCTATTTTGTGGGTTGATATTTTGGAGAGATGAAATTATCTTTATAGATAATTTGTTTTTAGAGAGATAAACTGATTTTTAAAGAGACTAATTTTCTTTAATTTTAGAGAGAATTTTCTTTGAAGAAAAATGAAATTTCAAAGAGAGACTTGTTTAAAGATTTATTGAAAAAATGATTTTAAAGAAAATTTTAGAAAAAATAATTGATTTTTAGAGATATATTTAAAAGAGAGGGAGAGATAGAAAGATGGAGTAATTTTCAAGTGGAGCTAGTCTTTAGAGAGACTAAAATATGATTTTCATAAAATATATGATTTTAGAAGAAAAAAAAATTAGTGTAGAATTTTAGAGAGATTTAAGAAATATTAATTTAGGGGTTTTAAAACATAATATTATCTATGAATTTTAGAGAGGGGTTTTATAAATTTTAAAGATAAAGAGACTTTGTTTTTGGATGACCAAAGATAAAGAGATTTTAGGCATTTTAAAGGTATAAATATTTTAGAGTGAAAACATATTCTAGAGATTTGCTGGGAATTTTTTTTTAAGGACAAGGGATTTAAAATAAGGTTAATTTTATCATTTTACATTATTTTATTAGGACAATATAGTAATTTTATTATTTTCAAGGGCAAAATGAACATTTTAAGAAATTTATTTACTTACATCATCAATTTTAGTAATGGAATTGGATGGCAGGGGAGAATCTGTAATTAACACATGAAGCAAAAGAGTCACAATGTTATTTTAAAAATTATAGGAATAATTTTTATAATTATCAGAAACTTTACGAGAGGTAAGTGTAATTATCTTTAAAACTTTATATTAAATGTGGTTGACAAAAATAAAATTTTTAATTTCTTTAAATTAAAAAAAAATTTCATCTATAAATTTTTATGCAAACAAAGAAATTTTCAAATTACAAGATTGACCTATAGATATTTTTTCTCTCCAAATCATATAATATAAATTTTTTTCCCCAAAAAAATAGTATCGTGAATTTGTTGGACTTTGTTTTCAGTGTATATACACACACATGAATGTAAAATTTATTATCATGATCCGTATTAACAGATCTTATACATGTGAATGCATAAACACCGCGTCAACACCAAAATAACATTCAAATATTACTCTAACATGACATTGATAAATGGAAAAATGCCTAGTATTTTAATATATACTCACACACACACACATATATATATATATATCAATACAAGAAATGGCTGCTAAATTTTATTGGTACATGATGTTTACGTGTATGATACGTGTAACTCACGAATCAATAAGATCACGGCTGTGCTTCTCATTTTTCAAAGTAAGAAATAGAGATCTTTTGACTTTGTCCAAGTGGAAGGTTAGTTAATCCCCACCTACTTGTCTTTGTGCCAGAACTAAAAGTAGAAATATATATACTGAGGACAGGGGAACTTGGGACAGTAGAACATTAGATTTCACCAGTTTCCTTCACTGAACTTGAAAAGATGGCCGAAACGCCGGTGCGTTTCGGAATCCTGGGTTGCGCTAATATAGCACGCAAGGTATCGAGGGCTATTATGCTCGCCCCAAACGCCACTATCCACGCCATCGGCAGCCGTTCGCTCGAGAAGGCCTCCAGATTCGCGGCGGAGAATGGCTTCCCTCCGTCGGCTAAAATCTACGTCGGCTACGAAGCTGTGATCGACGACCCCGACGTGGATGCCGTGTACGTGCCTCTCCCAACCAGCTTGCACTTGAAGTGGGCTGTCTTGGCTGCCGAGAAGAAGAAGCACGTGCTGCTGGAGAAGCCGGTGGCGTTGAACGCGACGGAGCTGGACACTATTCTGGAGGCGTGTGAATCCAACGGCGTGCAGTTCATGGACTCCACCATGTGGATGCATCATCCACGCACGGCTAAGATGGCAGAGTTTCTCTCCGACGCGCAGCGTTTTGGAAAACTCAAATCGGTATGTTTTTTTCTTTAATTTTAATATGACAGTGGATACTAATTATCATTAAGATTAAAAATATTAAATTTTGGGGATCATTCTTAATTTTTTTTATACAAATTAGGATTTAAAAATAAAATTTTTAAAAGTTTGAGGAGGACTACAGCCCCTTTGTCACTTTGTGTCCGCCACTGTCTAGTTCAAAACTCTTTAGGTGAGCACAAATAAAAAAAATGCGAGAGAAAAATCAGAAGAAAAGACATCAAGATTGGATAAGGTGGCCTTTTTTTTTTTTTTGTGGGCATGACTTTTTTTGGGGTCTGTTGTGCTGTTTTATATTTTTGTTAGATCATATCGACCACGTATATGTTTGTGTGAATTAATTAAAATGTTAATTAGTTTTTACAAAATTGAACATATCTCTCTCTTTGATAATTATTTATTGGAACGGTCATTCTATCTTATCATTCATTTAATATGTTGTGCAAACTCAAATTCTTTTCATGATTGTCATAAACAAATTTACAGTAAAAGTAGAGAAGTATTTGATTTTGTGAGAAATAATAACGTTACATCGGATTATAAGGTTAAGTGACCCTTTTTATTGTTGGTATTGTAAATGAGGTTGTTAGTATTGTAAATGAGTCGAGTCAAGTCGAGCTAAGCCAAGTTAAGTAGTCAGCTTGACTTGTAAAAATAAATGAACTTCAAATTATGTTCAAGTTAGACTTATTAATTTTTTCGAATCGATTTTAAACGAGCCTCTAATCAAGTAAATTGTGAGTCGAATTTAAGTAACTTTATATATTTTTTTTATATAGTATTGACTATTTATTGGCTTATTGAGTCAAATTTAAGTCAAACTCAATAAATTAAAGAGTTTTAAGTTATGTTTAAGTTTAACTTATTTTATCTCGCAAGTTGATTTTAAACAAACTTTTAATCAAAATAATCACGAGTCGAATTCGAATAATTTGATTCGTTTTACTATCTTATTTGTCACAAATGCTTATTTTCATTTAATAATTTTACGCTTCCAAGTTTTCTTTTGCATGATAGCTATTAAAAACATTTCCTTTCTACATTGGAGCTCTGTTGTTCCTCCCTTGACAATTCATTGCCATTCCCACAGATACACAGTTCATTTACCTACGATGCCGGCCCTGATTTTCTCAAGAATGACATTCGTGTGAAGCCGGACCTCGACGCTCTCGGAGCACTTGGCGATGCCGGCTGGTACTGCATCAGGGCAATCCTATGGGCTGTCAACTATGAACTGCCTAAAACAGTAACAGCTTTGCCTGGGGCTGACTTCAATGAGGCTGGCGTGATTCTATCATGTGGCTCTACATTGCATTGGGCAGATGGGAAAGCAGCAACTTTCTATTGCTCTTTCCTAACCAATTTGAGCATGGATATAATCCCTCTTGGAACAAAGGGAACTCTACGTGTTCATGACTTTGTTGTTCCTCTTCAAGAGAAAGTTGCACCCTTTTATGTATCTTCAAACTCCAGGTTTATGGAACTTGCTTTAGGGTGTGAGCCGATACCCGGTGAGCACGCTGTCACGACAGAGCTCCCTCAGGAAGCTCTCATGGTGAGGGAGTTTGCCGGTTTGATTGGAAGTATTAAGAGTGGCTCAAAACCTGAGAAGAAGTGGCCAATTCTCAGTAGGAAGACACAAATGGTGCTGGATGCAGTCAAGGTATCGATTGAGAGGGGGTTCAAACCTGTCGAGGTTGTGAACTGATGAAAAATTATTCATTGATCCCAGTGTATTGCACTGGAATCAATGAATGAAAGACGTGTGAATGCCACTGCACATTTTGCTTGACTGAGGCTTTTCTGTCCCATGTCTGGCATCTGTTGTTACCTGCAGTGCCGTTTATAAGCTTCATGTTACATTAGAATATTATCATAATTGTAGTGTCTGCAAGCGGTATAAGCATGGTTTGGGACTTGAATTGTCTGCTTGAATAAATGAATCCAAGGCCTAGAGTGTGTGGTGTAAAGTTTGTTGTATTTATCTGTTCTAAATAAAGGCACAAAATATTAGATAAAAAGTTAAAAATATAAAAAAGATGTGAGAGAGAGCTGAAAATTGTTTGTTATTATGGCTCTTCCAGTGTGATTTCCCCCTTCCGCTTGATTGGAAATATGGCATGTAAGGCACGTGAATATGATTTTTCTTTCAGAAAACCTGTTTTTGTCTTCTATTTTTTTAGTTGATAGAAGTAGCATCTCAACTTTTGTTAGACTAATCCACTCTCTACTCATGAGTTAGCATGCACAGAAATTTTATGAGTGATAAATATGATAAATTGAACTCAAGACTTTCGAGATTGACGACACATTCTATCGATTTTTGTTTGTTAAACAGTTTTATTTTTAACAACAGTAGAAAATTATGAATACAGGACAACACGTCTGAGTACAGAAAGAAAGAATGTTTAATTATTTTATTGAATATTGAACAAATTCAGGAGAAGTTAAAGATGATTCCACTCAGTTCATCCACAATCACTTATTTGGTCCTTTTACTAATTGAGGGAACAAAAAGTGCTCCCTTTGTTGGTCTATTAACCTTGTTGGAAGCCTAAAGATCAAAATTAGCAAGGAATTAAAGTCTCTTAATGGGCTTATGAACATATGAAATGATTAGACAGCTATCATTTTCCTACTTTAACCAGATTCCACCTTTCGGCTGCTTGATTTTGTCCCATTTTCAAGCAGGCATGTTGGACAAGTTGTCTGGAAATTTGAAATATTTGAAATGAAGCCTGAAGAACCTTTGAGAAGCCAAAAGAGAAATGCAAACAAAACACTTCCTCTGACGATTATCCATTCCCATTTCATTTGACTTTCCCTCAAATAACTAACTTTCTCCTTTATTTGGTGGTTGGGTGACGGAAAATATTTCCCCTTTCTTTTCCTATGTAATATCTGTTTACTAAGACAAATCTACAGTGTCTTTTTGACAAAACTCAAACAAACATTTTATCAATGGATTTATGAATTTGCCTTTTCGTATTTCTCTCCTTCAATATTTCTTTTCAATCAAATGCTAGCAGCCATTCAATTTTGATAATTTTTTTTTGAACTCATTGATGTAGAATATATGGCGGATGAGTTATCAGAATAACGAGGATGTCACAAGTTTCACTCTAAATCAAAGTACTAATAGCCGTAATTTTGGGAGGTTCATTTTTTATGGCTCATTAACCCTTCTTTTAACAAAACTTATCGCCTTACGGTCATAAACAAAGTGACTTTTTGGCCAAATTACTTCATTCAAGTCTTTATTAGTTATTTTTACTATTTATGAAAAGTTTTAGATTCTTAGTTACTTCACATAGAAAATTTAAAATGAGATGCTGTTTGTGACTATCTTATTATTTTCTTATCTAGTCTCTTATTATGGGTTCAATTACAAAAAAAAAATCTCAATTTTGATTTTTTTCTCCTAAAATTTCTCTAGTTTCTTAATTCTACGAGAACTAAGTATAAAAATTAGTATTTTCTTATTCCAAGTAGTAGGTTTTTAAACTTATAAATATGATGTAATATGTCTTTTATTATATAATTTTTTTTATCAATAATATACAATTTCGAATTTTGAGAATCATTCGTTTACCTAGATGAGTAATTGTTCAATTTCTATCACGTTTCTGCTGCATCACCCATAAAAACAGTGTTGATAAGAAAGTAAATTTATTCAAGTATCCTTGTAGAATTGTATGAAACCAATATCAGTCTCGAGCTAAAGAGTAAAGTCTCTTCCATCATTGAAAGGAAATAAGTGGCACTGGCCAAGGAGCTTGCTGGCTAGGGTTTTATAAACACTACACAATTCCTTCCAAACCCTCAACACACCATGGACTCTCCTCAGAAGTTTTCTGTGGCTGTAGCTAGGAACAGAATCAGAGGCCATCTTCCTATAGTACCATGCATGACACAATCTTATATGGTTCAAAAACAACATTTCCAGACACGCCTTCAATTCCTTTATTGGCTTTACTACTTTGAATGATTGATAGGCTTATCAGATGTGCTACCCAAATATCAATTCAAGAGGGAGGGGAATGAATTGGGTTGATGATAAAATTTTTGACTTGATGAGTGCGCAAAAGTGCACTCTAAATACCTTATTATTGGATTAAAATGCTAGAATGTGACCCTATTATGAGAATATAATGTTTAATATTTTTAGTTCATTTATATTTAATTTTGTGATATATATTCTCTGTTTAAGTGAGTTAATTAATATATTTATTGAATTAGGGAAGCATTGAAGGTCAAAGAAGAGTTATGGAGTATATTGTGCAATTTTTGGCTTTTTGGCAGATTCGACCATTGAGTTTCAACTGAGATTTGGATGGCATTAGAGTTTCAGAATGAGAAAGTGGTCTTCATGAAGTTTTTAGAAGACGTCTTGGGATTTTCAGAAAGGTTTGGTTTGCAAAAATCGGAGTTCGTTTGGGCCTCCAAACATTGCTTCGAAATCAGGTCTGGGAAGTTGCTCCAAATTCTGTTCGTCCAGCCAACTTGAAGGGGCCATAACTTGAGCTTCCGAAGTCCAAATCAGGTGATTTTTGAGCCTAAAATTATCTACTCATCTGAAACTACAACTTTCGTGAAGAGCCCGAGTTAAGATTCAGTTGTTATCTCATAGAAAACGGAGCATAAAGATGGGTGCTGTTGGCTGTGTGCGACTGGACAGTGCAAGGTTGAAAAGTCAAGACGAAAAAAAAAAGGAGAAAAATTCAAAGCAAGGCTGCACGGCTGGAGGGAGTCTCAATTCTGATTCTATTTTGTGTGGGCCCGGTGCTTGGAGATTTGACCAAAACAAAAGCAATGGAAATAAAGAAACAAAGGAGCATTTGGCTTGTGCAGTGGGCGCCGAGTGTAGAGCAGGCTGAAGCAGTGGGGTTCATGGCTGGCATTGATTTGGTGGGCTGAAGTAAATTTATGAGGCAGTGTGCGGCTGCAGTTTAAAAACACGGATCTAATTAGGAAGGGCCCAAGGCATTAGGGCGCAAAGTCAATTGAAAAAAAAAGAGAATATAAATACAGAACTCGGCGGCTGTTGAAAGAAGATATAAAGGGGCTGATGCACTGCTGCGGCGGAGGAAATTAGAAGAGAACAGAACACAGGCGGCTGTGCGGCGTGTGGCAGAACAGAAAAATCCGTCGCAGTCACGTCATGTCAGATTATTTCTCTGTAAAGTTTATGTTATCCATCCTGTACATGGGTAACTAAATTTTCAAGTGGAGTTAGGGATGAACTTGAACTGTAGATGGCTATTTTAATTTATTTTGATTCCTGTACATGGTTTTAATTTGTTAAATTCTTTGTTGATCATTCATAATTAATTGTTAGATTTTATTGTCCGAATAATTAAAGGTTTTAGTCCGTTTATAGATTCAGTCATGCTTTTTCTATTGAATGGATTAATGTTTTGATTATTTTTGGAACAATTAAATATTTATATTGATTCAATTCTCTGCTGCAGTATTACTTGTCCGGTATATTGTCGTCATTGTATTTTATCAATGTGAATAATAATTTGAGTGATTTAAAGATGATGAATGATTTTTCGAAGGATTATTTTCAGTCTAATTTTGATGCATAATTTTAAATCTTCCGATTGAGATTTTTGGAATTTAATTTCTCAATTGAGTTATCTGTGAATTAAAAATAATTGAAATACCATATATGTGCAAGGGATTCCCGACACTCCACTGTTCGTTAAATTTGAATATTTTCTTTCATTAATTAATTTGTTTAATTTTTAGTTGCATTCAAAATCACTTTTTATATTTTATTTTCTTATTAACCGTCTAATACTTCTGTAGTTTCAGAAATTCTGTTTATTATTCTTTTAATTTAGTCTCCCTATGGAATCGACACCCCAAAGCTACACTACAATTACCGCGTTATTCTTTGGGTGTAATCATGACTATATCCCAAATCATAAAATAAATCTTAAAAGTGTGTGCAAAACAACAAAAATTGAAATAAAACAAAGCATGAATGATATAGTAAAAGAGAAACAAACTTGATTTTAATCGTGATTCGGCACTCCGTCCTCCTACGTCCATGTCTCAGGAATATTTCCATAGCATTCTATTTAATTTATTTATTCAACCATGCCTGTTAAGGTGGAGATTAAACCTTTTACACAGAGTACCTGCTCTCTTGACTATAAGGTGAAATATCTTCTCGCTTGTCAAAGGGTTACACCAACCCTCAAACAACTGCTAAACAAATGATAAGAGATTGATTTTACAAAGAAATAGCTCTCTTAAACTGTATATACAAATGAAGCTCGCACTAGAATTATATCAAATGCTGATGAGGGTTGGGCTGCATGCCTTATGTTAGAATATAGAATATTCGAGAATATAAAATGTAGCATATATATAGCATATTCCTACATTGTCTTTCCTTTTTGTTTGGCCTGCCTCCTTCCTATAAATAGGCCCCATATTATAGACACAGAAATATATACAAATATTTCCTCAGTTCTTTTCTTTTCTCTATTTCTTTATGGTATCAGAGTTAGGTTGCAAACGTTTGAATGTCTTGAGCACATGCTAACTTCGGATTTGCGGTAGATAATTGTTCCCAAAGATGATTGGTCTGAGAATAAAAATCAGTAATAGACTGACCCGGTTCTTGACGCATCTGATAAAGTTTACCTTCTAGTTGAAACTCCAAGGAAGCATCATAGGTGCAGTTGTATCTTTTGGTCAAAAAATCCCAAGCACCCTTAGTATTCCCAAGTCTTGGAAGGAGACTATTGATGGATGAAATAGAGGTGTTGATGAACTGAGACATAATCTTGTAGTGAGTACTTTCGCATTCTTCCAGACGAGATACAAATGCCTCTTCTTTTTCACTTTCCTTCTGGACGGGTTTAGAAAGAGCTCCAGTCACATAACGCCATAATCGGCGTCCTTTTAAGAAAACCTCCATATTCTGAGCCCACATACTATAATTGGATCCATCCAACATTACATCTATAGGACGGACAATGGAATCGAGATTCAGTGCAAATTGAGACATATCGAGACGTCAAATACGCAAGCAGATTGCAAAAATAAAATCAGGACGAAAAATTGAGCAGAAAGCACCTGATTTGCAAAAAGTCAACGGTCAATGGTCAAAGTCAACAATGACGTGGCAACGAAAGCTGAAGTGGAACTAGGGCTGATGTGACGATGATGTGGACTAGGGCTGACGTGACGATGACGTGGACTAGGGCTGACATGGCGTTGCGAAGCTATGAGTGTAGGCGTGATAGAAAATGTAGAGGCGTGTAAGGGTGCATGTGGAGGTTGATAGCGGTGATTTCGGTGGTGTTGGACTCCTCTCTGAATGGGCTTTCCAATGGTGGTGGTACCTCGGTGAAAACAAATGGCCGGAACAGTGCAAAGTCGAGGAAAGCCGAGAAAAGTGGCGGTGCGTGAGGCAGTCAATGAATGGCAGAGTGTCTTTCACGGGAGGGAAGTCCCGTACCTTGCGAGTCTTGGACTGCAAAAAGGCTGAAAAGAACTCCAAACAACGGCTACTGTCATAAGAAGGAGCATCGAAAAATCGTCGGAAGAACATCGAAAAGAAAAAAAAAAAATCCTATAAACCAGAAGCCCCAAATATCAGAAGGAACTAAATCAAAAAGTGCAGCGAAAAAAGAGTCACTTTTATTAAAGGATAAATGAGTTTGTTTTCCAAGATGACATGACACACAATTAAAAGACTGAAAATTAATTGAACCTAAATGACCTTGAAAAGCCAAGAACTGGATACGTGGAAGTGAGGCATGACCCAACTGGGAGTGCCACAAATTGGAAGTAACTGTGATGGCAGCCATGGAAATGGTGGTTGAAGAAGGAATCTGCAGAGATTCCAAGCTCCTCAGCTGTTCCTTCTTTGCCTGTTTCGGAGACATCTGACATGTCTGTTGATACTCATGATCCATCAACTGCCTCCGAGCCTGTCCAGGTACCTGCACTCCGTCAATCCACTAGAGTAAGAGCTCCTCCTCCTCATCTTCAAGATTTTCGTTGTTATTATGCCCTTGCTACTCTTCAAGAACTTTATAGTTATCGTGAGGCTAGTGTTGACCTTCTTTGGCAGAAAGCTATGTCGGATAAACTAGAAGCTCTCCCTAAAACTCAGACTTGGGACCTAATGGATTTACCTTTTGGTAAGTCTGCAGTTGGATTTAAGTGGGTCTATAAAATCAAGACTCGCTCAGATGGATCAGTGGAACGATACAAAGCTCGTCTTGTTGCCAAGGGTTTCTCTCAGGAGTATGGTATTGACTATGAGGAGACTTTTGCCCCTGTTGCTTGTCTTACCTCTGTTTGCTCTTTGCTTGCCGTTGCTGCTGTGCGTCATTGGCAACTATTTCAGATAGATGTCAAAAATGCATTCTTGAATGGTGATCTTGTTGAGGAAGTTTATATGCATCATTCTCCTGGTTATGACCATCCTCCTCACACAGTTTGCCGTCTTCGACGTGCTCTCTACGGTTTCAAGCAAGCTCCCCGAGCCTGGTTTGCTAAATTCAGTTGTGTTGTTGCTCAACAGGGATTTACCTCCAATACTTATGACTTAGCTCTTTTCCTTCGGACCACTAGTGCTGGTGTTATTCTTATTCTTCTTTATGTTAATGGCATGATCATTATATGGGATGATCTATCTGATATTCGAGATCTTCAACACTTTTTGAGTCAGAATTTTGAGATGAAGGACTTAGGGCAGCTTAACTACTTTTTGGGTCTTGAGGTTACATCCGGTTCAGATGGTTATTATTTTTCTCAAGTTAAGTATGCATCTGACTTGCTCTCTAAAGCAGGCTTGACTGACAGCAAAACATGCACTTCTCCGCTTGATCCCAATGTTCGGTTGCTTGCTACTAATGGTGAATATCTTCCTGATGTTGCTTTGTATTGACAACTGGTCGGGAGTCTCATCTATCTCACTATTACTCGACCAGACATTTCTTATGTGGTTCATCTGGTTAGCCAATTTACGAGTGCCCCTCGTTCTACTCACTATGCTGCTGTTCTTCGCATCCTTCGGTATGTCAAGGGAACTTTGTTTCATGGATTTCACTTTTCTTCTCGCTCATCTCTTGAGCTCCGTTCTTACTCTGACGCTGATTGGGCTGGTGATCCTACCGATCGTCGCTACACCACGGGGTACTGTTTCTTACTCGGCACGTCTCTCATTTCTTGGTGTAGTAAAAAGCAGACTGTTGTTGCCCGCTCCAGTACTGAGGCTGAGTACCGTGCGTTTGCTGATACTACAGCTGAACTTTTGTGGTTACGATGACTTTTGACAGACATGAGTGCTCCTCAGACGACTAGTTCTCCTCTTTATTGTGATAATCAGAGCGCCATCCAAATTGCTCACAATGATGTCTTTCATGAGCGCACCAAACATATTGAAATTGATTGTCACTTCATTCGACACCACCTTTAGCAGGACACCTTGGATCTTCAATCTATCTCGTCTAAAGATCAACTTGCCAATATTTTCATGAAGTCTCATCCTCCTGGTCGGCTACGTGATCTTGTTTCCAAACTCCAGTTGATTTCGTCATCTTGAGTTTGAGGGGAGATGTTAAAATATAGAATATTCTAGAATGTAGAACGTAGCATATAGCATATTCCTACCTTGTCTTTCCTTTTTGTTTGGCCTGCCTCTTTCTACCTATAAATAGGTCCTATATTGTACAGTTTCAATACATAGAAATATATACAAATATTTCCTTAGTTATTTTCTTTTCTCTATTTCTTCACTTTATATGATATTAGAGTAGTAATTGTACTTTTTTATTAAAAAAAGTATGGACATTACATTTGTTTATTGCAAAATTCAAAGAAATCTTTTTAATAATTAAAGATAAAAGAATGTGGACTCCACAATCATAATAAAAAAATTATGAAAATATTAAAATTTTCTAGCAAATGTATATAGGAGATAACAAAAAGGACACATTTGCTATCTTTTTTTTTTTTTGCTTCATTCCTGGAAATGGTATAAAGACTGGCATGTCACTGCTGACATGGAAACATTTATAGGGCTCAAAGTCCACCAGGATAAAATTGTACATGCTTGTTGGTGAATTATAAGTTTAGATTTACTTAGTGTACTGACAGATCAGAGAAGAGATTATTTTTAAGTAAAGGATGAGACGGGTGCCTTACATCTCAATAGCCAACTTTTGGTAAAAATAAATTGGTAAGGCCCACATTAGTCTGTAACCTATTCATTACTTGTGATGCCCAACCCAATACAATAATTGTTCATTTTGGGTTTTGTCTCCGTAACTTTAAAACGTGTTGTGCTTATTACGGTGCAGCTGAAATGAGATGCTACCATCACTCCTGAGAAAGTTAAGGCTTTGGGAAGTTTTGGAGTTTGAAAGAAATAAGATTTCATAGTTTTGAAGTTAGAAAAATAAAATGAAAGAAGTCTTAAAATTTTGATTTTCATGAGCTGGAGCCATTAAAGTGGCATTAAGAGTAGTGACATTAGAAAAGAAGAGAGTTCTTTTTTTCATTGAGGGTGTCCCAATTTTTCATCAGACTATTCTTCCTTCAAGCTCCATTTTAGGAAAAAATGGTAAAAAGTTAGCATGAAAGAATTTTATGATCATGTAAATTAACTTCTGTGTATTTCAAATTAAAGCATAATCATAATATCACTTATATTATATGTCTGATCTTAATATACATGATTCTAAAATTTTTTCATACTATCTTATAATTGAATTTTTTTTCTCATCTCAAACATTCACATCAGAATAAAAGTTCAAAGATGTTAGAAAGTTGAACCGAATCCTCCGCCATAAAAAATCCCAATTGGCCAACTGATGTAGCAAGTGGATGCGAAAGAAGAGAGTTCAAAGTGTTTGAAGGAGAAGGAGTTACTAATTGAAGAGAGATAAATAGCAATAAATTTACTTTGATGTAACCATGCATTTGAAACACACGAGAAAGAAACTGTCATTTATATATATATATATATATATATATATATATATGCCAACACTTTGATGTCCTTGCCATCCCTCGTAAAATGTCTGAAAAAGTGGTGCGTTTTGGAATCTTGGGCTGCGCTAATATAGCACGAAAGATATCCAGAGCCATTACACTCGCGCCAAACTCCACTCTCTACGCCATTGGAAGCCGTTCGATCGAGAAGGCCTTGGCGTTCGCGTCAGAAAACGGCTTCCCACCATCAGCTAAAGTCTACGGCAGCTATGAAGCCGTTCTCGATGACCCCGACGTTGATGCTGTTTACGTTCCTCTCCCCACCAGCCTACATCTGCGGTGGATTGTCTTAGCCGCTGAGAAGAAGAAGCACGTTCTGCTGGAGAAGCCGGCGGCCCTGAACGTGGCGGAGCTGGACGCGATTCTGGAGGCATGCGATTCCAACGGCGTGCAGTTCATGGATGCCACCATGTGGATGCATCACCCTCGCACGGTTAGAATGAGAGAGCTCCTCTCCGATAAGCAGCGTTTCGGCCAACTCAAATCGGTTTGTATTCTTCGGCCGGCTTGTCAATGTAATTGCATTTTCAATTTTTCATATGGTGTTTATTCTAAGTTGCCAAAACAAGCTGGCACTGGATAATGTTATGTGATGCATACATGTTTATTTAAAAATGTATTCGACTGATGTAATTGATACGAGAATATCGATGAAATGATTTTTAAAAATGTGAACAAACATGCATGATTCCGTAAAATGCCACTCCAATAAATAGTGAGTTCACTCATGTGGTACGATAGTATTGAAGTGGTGTGAAAAACAAGAAAACGTGGGATTCCTAATTTTTGGTTCAGAGAAGTGATATCTCAAACTTTATTAAATTAATCTACTTTCTATTTATGAGATAATTCAAAAATTTCATAAATCCTAATATTATTAGTTTGTTCATTCACTAATACTATACTTGCCGAAAATAAGCTTTTATCGAAAGTTATTTATTAAATAATGTGTCATTATAATATTGATTGTACATCAAATCTTGATATGCATTCAAAAAAACACTATCATATAACATGTCATTGTAATATTGATTGTGCATCAAATCTTGATATGCATTCAAAAAAATACTATCATATCATTTGAGAAATTATTTTTAATTTTTTCTTTTGAGATAAATCTAGCATTACTCTTGCACATTTGCCATACAAGACTACTACAGGTGGGAAAAAAGTTTAGTGAAACAACTTCTAAATTTGGAGTGTTCATATGGAACACACACATTTGCTATATGGGGCTACTAAACGAGGAACAAAGTTTGGGGGGGATTGTGCAACCATCGCTTAGATTTAAATGCACGTTCACGTGACCTCACAATACTCAAATTTGTATGGTGGTCTCACTGATGCGACAATTGCTCGTGACCAAACACAATACTCAAATTTGAATGGGAGGTTTAACCGGTGTGACCATCCCACTAATTTTCTTCCTACACATGACTACCGTTGAATTTTGGGTTTTGGCGTATTTCTCACGTAGGACTCACACAAATTAAATTAATACACCAATGCTATACACATAAATATTTGCTATTTATACACACGACATTGAATATATATGTATATATGCTTGTAATCAGTCTCCTTTTTTTTTTTTTTTTTAATTTATTGTAATGACATGGACAAAATTTTCATTCTAAATAATTGATGCATTACAACCGCTCTAAACATAATCAGGATATATATGTCATCCTCACAGATTCACTGCTGCTTTACATATAAAGTTGACTCTGATTTTCTAAAGAACAACATTCGTGTGAAGCCGGACCTGGATGCTCTTGGAGCTCTTGGCGATGTCGGGTGGTACTGCATCGGGGCAATCCTTTGGGCTGCTGACTATGAACTGCCTAAAACAGCACTGGCCTTGCGCCAGCCTGAATTCAATGAAGCAGGCGTCATTCTATCATGTGCTTCTTCTTTATATTGGGAGGATGGCAAAATAGCAACCTTCTATTGCTCTTTCCTCACCAATTTGACCATGGATCTAACTCTTCTTGGAACACTAGGAAATTTGTATCTTCATGACTTTGTTGTTCCTTTCCAAGAGAGTGTTGCCTCATTTTATGCATCCTCACAGTTCAGCTTGCCAGCACCAAGTGAGCATGCTGTCATGGCAGAGCTTCCTCAGGAGGCTGTCATGGTGGGAGAGTTTGCTGGTTTGGTTGGAAGTATTGAAGGGGATGATGGTTCAGAACCTGAGAAGAAATGGCCATTACTCACTCGGAAGACGCAACTAGTGCTTGATGCAGTTCAGAGATCAATTGAGAGAGGTTTTGAGCCTATTGACGTTGTGAGATAGTTGAAGAGCTAGCTTTTCTGAACCAATTAGCTATTGTTGAGAGAGTTAGCATTAGAGCATCTTTAACTCACAATCTTTATTTTAGCATCTTCTTCTTCATATTGAAAGAGGGTAGATTTCATATTTTTACATTTTCATTCCAACCATACCAAATTTTAAATCACTATTTATTCTTCAAATTACATTTTTCATAATATTATTTATGTCTAAAATACAATTATTTAATATATATTTATCCAAACTCCAATTATTTGTCACATTTGTTTGGTTAAAATTTCCATGATATATTCAAAAAATATCTTAATAATAAATAATAATTAAAAAATTATTGAAAAATTAATTTAAATATTATAAAAATAAATAATTATTAGTTTATAATATTACAAAAAATAATTAGTAGATGAATAGTGATTTGAAGAATGAATATTAAACTTTCAAATATGAAAATAAAAAATAAAAATACTAATCATTCCTTCAAATTTGATGTTAATTTGAAGATGGATTAGAATGTCATTTTCTTTCACCATCTTCAAATTTAAAGATTTGAAAGTGAGTTGGACATGATGTTAGCAATGTTGTTTTAACGCACGTTTTACATTAACGCAGATTTTGTGAGTCTGAGAAAAAGCAACACTCTTGTGCGTTTTGACAAGTAAAAATAACACAAAAATAATTTTAAAACCTTAACAACTAACCGGTTACATAAATATGATATGGGCCTGGAGCGCCTAGATTCTAAAATTTCAAGTTTTGATTGCCAGATTTAATGGACTGAGGGACTGGGTGCCTGGTTGAGATTTTTTTTAATCAGCAAAGAAGAAGATTTTATTGATATAAAAATGAATTTACAATATATACAACTCATCTGCATCAAACAGGGGCTTTTAGTACTAAAGTATCATGGCTACTAAGCTTCATTCCTGCAAGGTTGACACCAAGTAAAAAGCAGACCAAGTAAGAAGCTAATCATCTGCTGGCACAAGAAATCATAATAAGAAAGCATAAAACAAATAAAATAATTGGCAAGACACTAATTTAACACCCAGGAAGCAGAGTGGCGTCCCCCAAGTACAACTAGTTCCACAAAACAGATAATAGATCCACACATCAAAACAGCAAAACTCCAATAAAGAGCATAGACGTTTGCATAAGCTTGCAATACCCAAAGCTTAAGCCCCTTTAAACTCGGATTAACCCCCAAACGTAAAAAAAACAGTTTTCAAAGTGCATGTTGTGTTCTGGACCTTCTGGTATCCGCAGTAAGCAATGGGGGATAGAGAGTACTACAAGGTCGCCCCCATAGGCATGCAAAATAGGTCTGTTTTGGTCTAGTTAGACCCAATTTTTTCCAGGGCTGGATTGGCAGGCCAACCCGAGTTCCTACGAAAAGTCACCTTCTGCCAGACTGGACCCAGCCAAGAACCTAAGCTCAGGCCCATCCTTCGACCTTAAAAGCTTTGGCTGGGCCTAATGGGCCGAGATTTTTTCATAATTTATGGGTACAAATTTTCCCTCAATTTTAAAAAAAATAAACCAATGAATACTTACTCCTTTAGATGATCTTTGTCAAATTTCTCATGACAAAATCATAGAAGTCTGGAAAATTTGTTAGTAATAGCAAAGACCTAGGTGTTGTAGTATAGGATTTTGAAGTATGAATAGTGGTTATAAAATTTTTGATAGGAAGCTTACTAATACTATTGAACATTATTGGTTTCAGTAATTAATTAATAGGACACTTCCAGAAGTCTCATGCTGTAAACTAACCTCCTAAACTAAAGTTTTCCTTTAATTAATTATGCCATGGACCCAACAAAAAGGTTGGTTGGAAGAGTTCACCACAATCTACTTCAACGTGGGTGTGTGCCGCTTCATATTTTCTATGTATATTTTTTTTTTGGGTTAAGTGAAAATCTATGTATATGGGTCCAAGAATATCTGCTTCACGTGTTAAAAAGGTATGAACACAACACAACTTAACTTCTTCCTTAATCTAGGAGATCGAACATGGTACTTCAGGCATTTAAATTTGGGCAATGTCATATTTTTTTTAAAAAAATTTAGTCTGCCTATAGTGTTAATGCCAATCGCCTTGCTCTTGTAGCTTAATGATTCAAACACACACACACACATACATACACACACACAAAAAAAACTAACTCAATTTATAAGACTTTTGTTATTGTGGAATATGAAAAAAATTAGATGTACATAATTTTATTTTTGCAAGTAAAAAGACTTTATCTAGCAGTGAAAATGAAGACCCATGATTATGGCTTTTGAATCAGAAATATACCCTCCTCTCCCACCAAAATACGAGGGCACGCACACATACATACTAGTTATCTATTGGGATAGATAGGAGCATTGCTTAGTACAACCCTAAAATGTTTAGATTCTCAAACATGTAAATACAAGTTCGGGTCTAAATTTAAAAAGAAAAAGAAAAAAAAAAGGGGTTTCCTTGTACTTGGTCTTGGGGACAGACCTCTGGAACATTATCTATCCGCACTAAAGAAATTGTGTAATGTTTACAGTACTGGTTGGTAAAGGTTTTATTTATCATGTATGTTAATGATTTATATAAGTGAATTGCAAAGGACTCAATGACGCCATAATCCCAATTGCTGGCTTTATTAATCATAATTTTAAAGTTTTCTTAACGATCTTGATTGCTCTAATCTAAAACATAATGAAAAACATATGATTTTGTAAGAGACCAAGCTCCGAATGCCCAGAAAACAAGTCTTCTAGCCTCTAGATCTTCAAAGCATTAATAAGTGCTTGCTACAGAGATTTACCAAAATTTACCTTCATTTTCATGAATCAATGCTATAATTGAACAAGAAAAATGTTATATAAGAGATTTCATTGTCAATTGGAGCTAGCTTACTCTTACTCCTCTATTAGGGAACCTGCAGTTTATTTCTTTTTTTGTTTTGTTTTGTTTTGTTTTATTTTTTATTTTTAGCTTTTTTCAGCTTTAGTCTAGGGTTGTTGAGTTTTTCAAGGTTCATAATTGAGAGTTTGTATAGTAATAATTATACAATACTCCTTTCATTGATAACATATATATATATATGTTGTGCCACTTTGAGTCTCATATCGAATAAGAGTCGGGTACTGGTGTCGTTTATAAGTCTCAATCGTTCTCTCCCTTGCATTAGGCATTTTCCGCCCAGGAAGAGCAAAGCCGTGAGGGCTCTTAAGTCCAAAGCGGACAATATGGTGCACGCGAAACCTATTATGTGCCACACACGAAAAAGTGTAAAAATTTTTAATACAAACAAGTGATTTTACATACATTTATTACAATAAGTCCTACTACCTTAAGTGTATAAATGAGAAACTCTTATGAAAAAATACCTTATATTATATATATAACATCACTAACAAGGGCGAAGTAGCACTAGACTGGGGTGGGCTATACCCTACAAAAATTCGGAATTATAATTTTTTTTTTTTTACAAATGATATTTAGCCTATTGAAACTTAGTAAATTCTAATTTCTTACCAATTCTAATTTTAACCTAACCTAACCTAACCTAACCCAAACCAATCTAATCATAAATTCTTAAAAGACTTTGAACTATATTTTGAATTTTTTTTTTCCATGACTCTGCCCTTGATCACTAAGAACTATTTTGCCAGCCATCATGAGCTAATATAATAATTCTCACATAATCACACTCTCACTATAGAGTTGAAATATCTTGTTGGGCATTTGATTATCCATTTCAATTTGAAACGAAGACATCTCTCACATGTAGATGGAACCCGACTACAGTAAAATAAGATGGATATCACCTAAATGTGAAGAAAACGAACGTATTCATTTTAACTTGAAATGGAGACAAGACAGACCTAAAATACTACTTCCCAGTTAGGACTTCTAAAATTTGATCTCTTTAAAGATGCTCTAATCTAACCGTTATTGGAGTTGCTATCTTCAAATTTTGACTGGTCACCTAAAAAAATAAACTTCAATGACTTATCAAATATTGTCTCAAAATTTGTGTTTTTTAATTTTTTTTTTTAAATTTGAAAAGACTTTTAGTAGGATATATGTATCATAATTTAAATGATACAAATCATATCAATCAAATAACTCAAATTTGATAAAAATTATTTTTTGAAATATAAGTATTAAAAAATAAATCAATCATTGAAGCATAAATATGAAAAAAAAACACTATTAAAATTTGACTTTAATATAACGGATTACTTCTATAATTAAAATTCTTCTTAACATACCACATCATAAAGTCACTTGCATAGTAATGAAACTCAAGACTCGAGGTAATTCATGGACTGTACTTGCATCACCACCACTTTCATCTCGTGGATTAGTTTAGGAGTTGGAGCCTCTTTCATATAACTAAGCTTTATGGGTGGGTGTGCATGGGTTTGTCAAAAGGATTATATATATATATATATATATATATATATATATATATATATATATATATATATAAATCCACCCAAGAAACACAAACATTCAAGAGGTATCTCAAGTTAATTTCCATGGCGAGTAGGGATTTGTGTTGGCACTTGATTGGCCGGGTGGGCTAGTCTATAGTCTAGAGTAAGTTTTCTTGAAGTAAGGAAGAAGGTGAAGGAGATATTAATTTATGTCTTTTAAGTACATATATATGCATGGAGGTGAGAGAAACACTTGTGCACGTGAGATGAGAGGCCTTGTGATCAAAGTTATGTTAGCTTATGGATTTGCAATTGAAATTGGGATTATACCAAACACGCTACTCCCTGGCTTCCTGCCAAAACGCACGCAGCACACATGCACACGCACTTTGACAAAATCTCATACTAGCATTGAAAGTGAGTTTTTTTTTTTTTCCCAAAAAAGTTGGAATTGGACATTGGGATTTGAAATCTGCAGTGTAAGTAGTGCCTATAATTGATATTCGTGTTATATCGGTCATCGCAGAAAAATTATACATTAATCATGATGTATTGTATTTTAAGTCGTGTTATATCAGTCATCACAAAAAAATTATACATTAATCATGATGTATTGTATTTTAATTGATGAGTATCACCCATATCAATAGAATAACTTATGGGTGTATTTATACGCATTTGATACTAAGGAATAACAACTCATCTCTTGTATGATGCAGAAGATGTGATAAAAAAGTTTGTAGAGTAATGAGCATGAAAGAAGTTAATGTAGCACAAAAAATTTGAAGATAAATCAAATACATGAAATTTTTTAAAAATCAAGCCAGAATTACCCACACAAATAAAAGAATAAATTTGACTAGTAAACCATAACTCACGTTTTTTAATCCTAATAAAATAAAGAGTCCTACTTATAATAAAAAATAAAAAAAATAATAAATATTTTATCTAAAATAATTAATAAGCGTTTCTTTAAAACGTTTGAAATTGGTTACCTCAACATACCTATACTTGAAAGCACCATGTTTTAATTCGAAACGGCCTAACGAACTCAACTCGTTGATACTTAACGAGCGACGCTGGATTTTGGCTAAATTCACTCGTTTAAATCTTCAATTAGACGTACTTAGATATATATATATATATATATTAATCATTTATGTAAAAGTAGTAGTGGTTTAATAGTCAAAGTAGTAGTTTTTCTAACTCTATAAATATGATGTAATTGGTATTTATTATTCAATTTTTATTAATAAAATATAAATTTTGAATTTTAGAGATTTTATTCTCTTACTTGAATTGATTGTTCCTATTTTGAATATTGAATTTCTTTCTATTCATTATTCATGTTTTGTGCTGTGCCATTACACTTTTAGTGGACTATAAGTGATGTATAACAGGTTTTGAAGTATTGTACTAGTCGATACAAAGTTGGCCAGTTATGTTTTTTTATAATGGATACCTTATCTTGACTCAAAACGGCGAGACACAAAGTATTACTTATTTCTTTGCCATGACCGAAACCGCTTTTTGGCCAAAGGACTTTGTTTAAGCTTTCAATTAGACTTTTTTTTGTCATTTTTAGTAAGTTTTAATTTTGTAATTACTTTGTTTAGAAAAATTCGAATTAATTCCTGCTTGCGACTATAGTTTCCTAAGAGTTATTCTCTTTGGGTGAGAAGTCTTATTTTGTTTTGATTATTAGGAAATTTAATGTGTTTGAATTTTTTTTCACGTTTTCGTACCGAGTTAATAAGAATTCAAAAAATTAGATGTATTGTTTCCAATGAAAAGGTTGTCTAAGTTAGATGTATTCAAGTTGGAATTTGACTTAACTTTTGTATTATATGTCGCAAAATGTATACATACAAAGTATCTATTTTGAATTCAAACCCTCAATGTCACTCCAAGCTTTTACAAGATGCATTATTAAGGAGTGCAAGAACATTAGTAGGGAACTTGGTTACGGTTAAACATAAGTCAAAACAAAAGGCTGTGCTCAGAATGAACAAATGCTTCTTGAACATTTTGAAAACATGTTAAATGTGATGAGTTTCATATCTCCAAGAACACCATGTGATAGTCACTCCATATTGAAAATACAAATGAGAAAGAAATTGGGAATTATGGACTAATTAAAACAAGCTTATATATTTTAGAAAGGTTTCTAACTCTATCTTGTAAAGAGTCCTAATATTTTTGGTATGACTCTCTTCTCTCAGGACTTGATGCAAACTATGGGTTTTTGATTGATTATTTCATAAAAAATTGAGTTTGCATCTCTCTTTTTGGTTCTATATACTATCATTAGTATTTGAATTTTTGTTTTAGATTCAATAATTAGTATCAGAATAGTTTTAAATTTAACAGTTAGTATCAGAGTTGTACATAATATTTTTCTTCTAGATTCTATAGTTACATTATCGTAAAAAAAAAAAAAGAATAAAGAGGTTGATCTTATGACATGTCATGTTTGACATGCAACCATCGACATGGTGGTTAAGATCGTAGCAATTTGAGTAATTTTTGAATGGACCAGTTTGATAATAAAGTTTAACATTCAAATTAATTAAAATTTGCCAATTAGACAAAAGAAACACATTTTTATTTTATCAATATCAAACTATTCATCCACATAGTTGAATGTGACATAGTTGTGATAGTTTTGACTAACTAATAGTAGCAATTTAAGCCTTTGTTTGACAACTAAAAGCAAATAGCATTTGTGAAATTAAAATTATGAAGTAACACGAGAAGATACATGTAACTGTATTGACAAATGATTTATCCAATTGGGAAAATTTTAATTTTCCCCTTTTCACAACTTAGTAGGGAAGGGCGGAGTTAGAAAAAAATATTAAGAGAGTTATACTAGATTTTTTTTTTTTGGAAAAAAAATTTAACACGAAATTTTGTTTCACAAATTTGGGAAAAAAATTCAAGGAAAATTTCCTTCATTAGGAGGTTACCGCCATGGGAAAAAAAGAGAAGACGTCAAATTTTATATATTTATACTATAATTAAATTGAAAGTTTAAGATTAATAAAAATTAAACTCTACCAAAAGGTCTTAAATTTTATGAATTTATAGTATAATTAAATTAAAAGTATAAGATTAACAAAATTTAACTTTATAATAGAGTTTTATTCATAGCGTACTCTAATCTTTTTAATGCTATCTATTTAAATAAAAAAAAATTATGTAAAAACTCTATTATTCGAGTTTCATTCAATATATATTCCTCTATTGTTAAAAATAATTAAATTTTATATTACAAAACTAAATATATATATATATATATAAAATTATATTAATATTCAAAATGACTCATTAATTTAGAATTGTCATAGTATTATTTAGTCTTCTAATTATATAAAGCAGGTCAGAGTGAGGTGAATTGACTCTATTGACTTGAATAATATATCAGACAAACTTTTCAACTATTATTTGAAATTGATTCATTAAAATTTCAAAAAAATAAAAAAATGAGATTAATTTTGTACTTCTAACAAAATAAGGAAAATCAAGGAGGTGGGAAGTTGGAACCAATACAATATGGTAACATCTATTTTAACTTTATTTACATACACCTGTTCGTAAAAACTTGAGAATTCTCTCCCACCAAAGTTCTAGGCATCGATGACAACTCTTAAAGACTTCTCTTAATTTTTCACAAATTGACTTCGAACTCACAAAACTTCACTATCTCGCAATGATCAGTGTGACTACTGATAAAGGTTCTCTTCTCTATGGACTTGAGATTAATGTACAAAATTTATTTTTATTTTATTTAATTTTTATTTAAAGTATTTTTCTTTATTTTATTTAAAATAATTTAAAATATTTTTTTATGATAATAAGTTATTAATTGAATGACTTCAATTTTTTTTATAACTATGCTACTAGTTACGTTGTGACCTAGCCTGTTGTAGTTTCACATTTTTTAATATATTTGAATTGATTTTTCAAACACGCTTATGCGGTGAGCTTTTCAACAATATTTTATTAATGTTGAAATTGTTTGAAATATAATTTCAAATCACAACCACACTTATTGGCTATAATTTTTTTTCATTAAGTACGGTTTAAGTTAAACTAGTAAATCTAATTTTTATTTTATTAATTTGATTAAGTTTATTATGAATATCTTTGTTTGATGGTTGTTAAATGTTTTTTAATAATTCAATTACTTATCACAAATAATATTTTTATATAATTATTTAACTCTAATAACACTTTTACACTGTTTAATGAGATGTACACCAAGTATCAAGTTGATTTTTTCAAGAATATGACTCAAAGCAACATTTCAACAAACACAGCCTTTTTGGACTAAAATAATCTGAAATAAAATCTAGACTATTATCTTTTTGTTTCATTAAAAACCAAATTCTCTCTCTCTCTCTCTCTCTCTCTCTCTCTCTCTCTCTCTCTCTCTCTCTCGCTCTCCGAGACACACACACACACACAAGCACACAAGCACACACACACACACACAAGCACACGTACGTAAACTTCTTTTCTACGTCAAGTCTAAAAGCTTTATTATTTTAGTGGAAAACCTTCATCTGAACCCAATAGAAATGCTTCGTAGTTTTAGACATGCCACCTATTTAAACCCCCCTCCCCTGGCCTCTCCTTCCCCCCACCACTCTCTCTCTCTTTCTCTCTCTCGGTGTCAGTTGCTCTTTCTCTCTCACTCTAATGGAATTCAACTTAATGTCTGTGGACTCAAACTGGTGGCTGTTCACCCTCCCAGCTATTGTGCAAACCCATAACTTTCTTAACAGTCTCGTTTTGTTCTCCATCTTCATGGCTTTGTTGATTGTTGGGCTATTAACCTGGGCTTTCTCATCAGGTGGGTCAGCCTGGATTAATGGTCGCAACAGAATGGGCCGGGTTTCCATCCCTGGACCCCGTGGTCTTCCCATCTTTGGCACCTTATTCAGCTTGAGCCACGGCTTGGCTCATCGCACCCTCGCATCCATGGCTTCTAGCCATGCTGCCACCCAACTAATGGCTTTCAGCTTGGGTTCAACCCCTGCCGTCGTGGCCTCTGATCCACACACCGCTCGTGAAATCTTGACCTCTCCCCACTTTGCCAACCGTCCGATCAAACAGTCGGCTAAGCAGCTCATGTTCAGCCGAGCCATTGGGTTCGCGCCCAATGGCACGTACTGGCGGCTTTTGAGAAGGATTGCCTCATCTCACCTCTTCGCACCGAAGCGCATCCTAGCCCATGAAGCTGGACGTCAGCTAGAGTGTGCAGCCATGCTAAGTTCCATAGCCAAAGAACAATCTCTCCATGGGTTCGTAGTTCTAAGGAAACACCTGCAATCTGCTTCCATGAACAACGTAATGGAAATCGTGTTCGGGAAACGGCACGACCCGGAGCAAGATAGCCAAGAAGCTAAAGAGCTGCATGAGATTGTTAGAGAAGGGTTTGAGCTATTGGGAGCTTTTAATTGGTGCGACCATTTGCCATGGTTGAAGTATTTCTACGACCCTTTTCGTATAAATGAACGTTGCTCAGCTCTTGTCCCTCGAATCAGAAGACTTGTTAAACAAATCATTGAAGAACACCGACTTCATGGAGCTGTTGATGAGGTGCCATCAGATAATTCTGATTTTGTCAATGTTTTACTCTCTCTGGAGGGTGAAGAAAAGCTGGAGGAGGATGATATGGTGGCTGTCTTATGGGTTTGTCTCTTTCTTTTTTGTCATTGCATCATGTTTTTTAAGCACAGTTATATATGCAAATGAACACAATTTCTATCTAGTGAAGTGAGATTGTAACGCTCCAAATCTGCTGTTTCAATCTCGTGTAGTCAATCTAGTTTTTGCCCAACTCTTAAATTAAGATCATTATCCAAAATGATTAAACTAATTATTAGTAGTAAAGTTTATGCCGTCTTTTATAAAAACCATATTACTTTCACCCAACGTGGTATACGAGTATGAATTATCTAGATGACCTTCTTACTGCTTGGAACTGCCGCTTAAATCACAATATTCTAATAACTAAAAACATAATATAGTCAAATGATATTTTAATCATATTAGAACAAATTTACAAATAAATATAGTTACTCACACCCACAAGTTGTGTGCAGGAAATGATCTTTCGAGGTACTGATACAACTGCTCTTCTAACCGAGTGGGTTATGGCTGAGTTGGTTTTGAATCCGGAAATCCAAGCCAAGCTTCAACATGAGCTCCACATCATTTTAGGAAACAGAAGTGTCACAGATGCTGATGTTGCTAACTTGCCCTACCTCCAGGCAGTGGTGAGGGAGACTCTACGTGTGCATCCACCTGGACCCCTCCTGTCATGGGCCCGACTGTCCACGGCGGACGTCAACCTCAGCAATGGCATGGTGATACCGGCCAACACAACAGCCATGGTGAACATGTGGGCTATAACACATGACCCTAATGTGTGGGAGGACCCATTGTCGTTCAAGCCAGAAAGGTTCTTACCGTGCGCTGAGGCCGGGGGAGCTAAGGTGGACGTGTGGGGTAATGACCTCAGGCTTGCACCGTTCGGAGCTGGTCGTAGGGTATGTCCAGGTAAAAAACTAGGTCTTGTGACTGTTAGCCTATGGGTGGCCAAGTTAGTGCACCATTTCAAGTGGGTTGAAGACATGGCTAATCCCGTTGACCTCAGCGAAGTGTTGAAGCTGACGTGTGAGATGAAGTACCCTCTCTCTGCTGTGGCTGTTCCAAGAAATGGTGTTTAAACTTAGGTTTTGGTTTCATTTATATATAAATGCAGCTATTCTAGGGTGTAGCAGGGTCCTTCAAGTGACTCTCTCTCTCTATATCTATATATATATATATGTGAGGGGTAGATAATAAAGAATAAAATTGCGCGATGAAATTAATACATAGCGCGTTGTCTAAGTTTAAAAATGGGTGTACTGCATGTATAATAGCAGATTGTTTCTAATTAAGATTGTCCACTTCTATGTTGTTCGTGCAAAAATATATGGATAATATTTATTGAAGCTGTACTGTTGAATAAGTTGACCTGACGTGAAAGGCGCGTCTCGCTGAAAATCTGGGTGTCGACAGATAATAAATACATACGGATAAAGAGAATGTCCCTGTCAAATACCCCTAGCCCTAGTCTAAACTCCTTAGAATGAATATCCCTAACTAAGACTGTACTTAAATAGTAATTTAAATATAATTTTTAAAATATATTTAAATATAATAATTTAAATTATAAAAAATTATAAAAAATTAAAATTAATAATTTTTCAAACATATATCTCGTATTTTAAAATTTAAAATCTGTATTTAAAAATTTAACCAAACAAACTTTTAAGAATTGAAGTGTCAAGAAGAAAATTGAAGACACACAAAATTATTTGATGCAGAGAAACAAGACCGAAAATGAGACGACTTCAAGAAATAAAGGTAACTGGCTGGAACAAAAATCTATTTGTCATTGGTAAGCCTTAGAGCACGTCCAAGATAATCTTTAAAGTCTCTTTTTAAAAATGTATTTTAGTAATTTATGTGGTATTTTGAAGAGTTTGTTTTTATTTAACATATCCAAGAGACTCTTTAAAATTTAAAATTTTATTATTTTTATTTTTTAACATTATTTAGTCTTGTTTCATTTTATTTAAATTTCCTCTAATTTTTAAAATGTATAATTTAAATTTTCTCTAATTTTATTTGAAATTTAAATTTTAAATTTTAAAATTTTAAATTTAAATTACATCTTGTTGAACACTTGTAAAATTTTCAAAGGACTCGTAAAAGTATGTAGTTATAAATATTTGAGTGTGTTTTGCTATGGATATTTTTTTTAAAGCATTTTAGTATATTTTTCTATGGATGTTTTAAATTTTTTTATGAACTCTTGAGTGTATGTTACTTTTAATATTTAAGAATAGCAAAAAAGAGTCAAAATAATAAATTCATTGAAGCCAACATTTAATACAATGCTATTGAATGATACTAGACATAGTCAAAATAATAATTATAAGAAAAAAATTAATCATAATTAATTGTTACTAAATCCCCTTGCAAGAATTTTCATTTGACGTTAACGACAATATTCTTGGACTTGAGGAGGCATTGCATTTTGATATTAATATCAATTTGAATGGACGATGGAGACGGTTGAACGATAAATTGAGTGAAAAATTTGGGTAATTCTGAAAATTATGTTACAAAAAATGATTGATCTATTTGGATAGAAGAATGAAAATACTGCACAAAATATGCATAATTGTTGAGAATCTTTGATGAATGTTGAAATTATGAATGATAAAAAAAATGGCACAACATATTTATAAAATAAAATTGATTCGTTGCAAATTTTACCGTTTGAAAAAAATGGTAATATTTTGTTCAGCAACAACAAATATTTGTATAGCACATCATTGCATCTGACTTCATGTACTTTTTCTTTGAAGATTATTTTATTATAGTTTATTAACTAGCTAAGCTCAAGAGACTTGACAGAACAGTTAAGTCCTATCAACACAACAAAAGTTGATGCTTTAATTAAAGAGTTTGTTGAAGCTAATTTTCTTGACGTGGCTCTTCAACTTACTACCTCGGTTGGATTTGCCGATGCACTTGGAGCTGCCCTTAGGTCGTTTGGAATTTTGTTGTGTGGTTTCAAAGTCACCAATGCTCGTGCCATAGAAAGGAAAATTGGAAGAATTACATTAACATAAACTAGAAGAAGTTGGTGGGACTTAAATAATTATAGTGCTACTTATCCTATTTGTTGAAGCTTTCGAGCTAGATTTGGATTTTGCATTCACCAGGATTGCTAGGGGTCTGTCTACATGACGAATGCTACATTACCTAAGATTTGAGCTTAAAAAAAAAGGACTACTTAAGTAGTGTCACAATCTTTCATTGATTGTCTATAATTCATATGATGTGATGAACAACTACTTAAGTAGTACCATATCATTTCAACATTATTTTTTTGGGTTTCTTTGGGTTTCTTTGGTAGTGTAGTATAGCGTTGTTACTGGATGAATTTTAATTTTAATTTAATTTATTTATTCAAAGTATTATTCAAAGAATATGATACATTGATTTAATTCAATTCGAATCCAATAATTTATCAATTAAATAGATCATGTATAAGTTAAATAAATTTAATCTACTAACAATATGATATTAAATATAGCATATACACATTAATTTTTTATATATTATATTATATTAAAATATATATTTTAAATTTTCATAATATGTTAAATATTAAATTATATAAAAAAACTTTAAGTTGAAGTTATATATCTTAAATTTTACATATTATAATATAACATTTTATATACATTAATATTATTATAAGACTAAATCCGATCTCATAGTTAATAAATTTAAATTTAGATTAAAAATTTATAAATCTTCGATTCCACAATTTTCTTTTAAAACTAAAATTCATATAAACTTTCATTCGATCCAAATTGAATTTATTTATAACCTAGTGTAGCATCACTTGGGTCTACATATGGGAGAAAAGTCAATCCTTGATTTCGTAGTATAATTAATTAATTGCACGAAAAGAAAAAATAAAAGAAAGAAAGAAAAAAAAGAGTAGTGACGTGACATAAACTAAAACTAAAAGACTTTCTTTGTATATTTGTGTATAAACTATAATAATAGCTCGCAAAGGGGACATCAAAGTAGCCTACCTTAAAGTCCTGTGCTTGAACATCATTCTACTTAAAAACATTATAATATAAATGAAGTATGAACTTTCTTGGTCCACGGCGGTCCCGGGAAAATATATCCTCAGATGGTCCATAAAGATCTCATTAATTAATTAATGCATATATATATATATATATATATATATATATATATATATATATATATATACACGCACAGAGAGAGAGAGAGAGAGAGGGAGGGGGAGGGAGAGGGTCCAAAAACTTTATAAAAGAAGGATATAACAACCAATACACATTTAGATATCTCATGCATGTTTGTTGTTGAACAACCAAGATTAGCATATCTGTTTTTAGATTCTGAACAAATCTTTTCAAAGGATGGGTGCCTAAACATCTTGACCCACCGTATGTTTTTGACCCAACAACTTTGGGGAAAAAATATCATTTTTTTTTGGTTTAAGGAAATTAAACTGATTAGTGTTTCAATTAAAAATCAATTCTGACCAAGAAGATGTAGCAGTCGATAACACATGCATGCTTGACAAGCTGTATTGATTGACCTGATCTTGATGTTGAATGCCCATGCGTTATTAGACAACAGGGAGATAATAGCCGAAAGTTTGCAATTTTTTATTTGATAACTTTATTCATTATCTTGTTCAGTTTTTTTTTTCCTTGTTAATTTTAAGATTTTATGAGAAAGAAGAAAACCAATGTCAGCATCAATGGATCTCCTTGGTGATGACCACAAAATATATACTAGGCAACTCCCTTGATTTTAGCCATCTTGACTAGTCTTTTGGATTGAAAATTCAATTCATATATATGAAGTGAGATGTGAACAGACCAACCAAACTTATATTGGAGTGTGGTTTTTTACTTAATAAGCTAATTCAGAGTAGATGAAAGATTTCGAGTTTAAATTTTATAACGTCACCTTCTTAATACGAATTCATACATATATTTATTATAATAAGTTAAGTTTTTATATGTGTCGGTAGTTGAATAATATATATATATATATATATATATATATAAATTTTATAAAACTTATTCATAATTTTTCTTCTCTCTCTTTTTCAACCTTTGAAAGGGCTGCTTTTAATTTGTGGGTTTAAGACAATATAAATGAAAGAAATCAAATTTTCATGTTTTCTCATCATAAAAAAATACGAGGGAAAAAGAAAATATGAAGGTATTATTTTTAAAAAATAATTTACATTTTATTTTTCCTAATTCCAAACTATTTTAATTTTATTTAGGTACGAGAGAAAACACGAAAGAATCATTCTAGTTTCCTTTTTCTTTCTTTGCTTTTCATCTATTCCTTTCTCTAAATCCATAAACAAAATGAAGCGTTTGTTTCCCTTCAAATGCAGAACAAGAAGTCATTACAGTTCTTTAAATCCATCACTACATTTTCTGAAAGCTCTGAGCCTCTATTCTCTTCCTGCTCCTTTTCCTCTTATATATGGGATAAATAGGAGACGCCATAGCATTGAACTTAGAGAAGATTTTCGGAACTGGACAGTTAATTCTTTCACGTCCAGTCTCAAAAATCTGGCAATAGCTTCCTCTACTTCCTATGACTTGAAAAGAACTCTAGGCTGTGGAGCCATGGGACCAAGTACAGAGATCATCAAGCTGTTAGAGTGTAGCTAGGTCTTTGCTTGAAGGAATGTGAAGAATATTAGTGAAAACTAAGATGGCCGGGGTTGATCACTTCGGAAAAGTAATAGATTTTTTAGAGATAATTTCTCTATTTGAACCTTCCTAGGAAGATCTTTTTAAAACCTGACTCTTAATTTTAGGTGTTGCCCTTTCCCTTTCTATGTCTTTGTTGTAGTGCTGCATTTCCTTCTGTATTGCCTGAGCCTGTGGTTTTGCTTGGCTGGCTCTTTTTTGTAGCTTGCTTTGTTCTTTTTGTTCGGCCTGTTTTTGTGAGGCTCTGTTCTTCTATGAGGGGTATGCTTCTCTCTGGTCTAGTACTTGAAACCCTTTATACAACAAATCACATCTGTGGGCTAATCTGCAGCCAGGCCCAAAATTGTGCCCTGACAAACACACAACTTATGCTACTAGTTTAGTATCATGGGCCGAATTTACTACGGTTGCTATGTAGTCAATTAATTGAACAATCACTTGCTCCGAGTATAAATTCATGCATTTACATTCTTTATTACATGAGATTGCAATTTCTATCTAATAAAATGTCACAATAAAAAAAAATAATGTAACCTTATTGTTGCAACTTTTAATTGAAATCATGGACAAGTTTTTAACATGTACCTTCAACATGGCGGCATGTCTGGAGGTGACATTGATATTTTTGCATTAGGAGTCTTACCATTTTTCATTATGAATGCCATCTCCATTCTCCAAGAAAAATGTCAGCTCTAAATGGCAATGCATGAACCAGACTCCTATTGTAAATCAAACATACCCATATCACATCTAGCTATTAATAACAATTGTGTTAAAATAAATCATTTAGTTATATGATTTTGTATCATTCTTAAGTTTTTAAAATAGTTGATTGATTCATGAAGTATCTAGATTGTTTGTGCGGAATCTTTTAAATGTACCACAATGATATTTTGAATTGGAGGGTCCACCAGATTATACCTTAAAGGATCTTTATTTTTGTCAAAATTCCCAAATCCCCACCCCACAACATAAAAACTATATCCATGTAAATGCATGGGATGATCTGTCCCTTGATCCAAGTTTGTTCCTTGAAAAATTAGCTCCACTGTTGAATTATATTCAAGCACTTTCACTTCCCTGTAGTTCCTGTATTATACTGAAACAAATATATATATAACTATTTATATATATATATATATATATATCTAAATATGTATACTGTTACTCGAATTAAACGAAACAGAATGTATAAACGTATAAACAGTGATACAGAACTTGAAATTGAATAAATAAATACTGTTTAACTTACTGTTACAGAACTTAACCAGAATGAATGAATCCGAGCCTTGTGAAATTCACAATTTCCTTAAGATGAATTTGCTCCCTCTCGGTGCTCAAAGTGATGAGCAATCGTCTCCCAAGATAGAACGGATTTCGGTTCTAAAGAAGCAGCACTTCAATCTTTAGAACCCTACGAACACAACTGTATCAACACTCGAACTTAACTTATGCAGAGAGAGAGAATGTAATTTTCGGATGGATGAAATGCAATGAAGGTTTGATATTTATAGGCTTCAGTTGTGTCTGTTCTCGGCGAACAGACACAGGGAAGATGACTGTTCAGTCAAACCAATGCCATCAAAACGACGACGTTTAGGATTCCCAACGGTTATTTACCGTACACATGTCGCAAAACGACTGCGTTTTGGACTCCCAACGGTAACCATACGCATGACGCAAAACGACAGCGTTTCGGAATCCGAATGGTAACTTAAACGCAAATTTAAAACGACTGCGTTTTTTGGTTTGAAAATTTTAAATAAATTTTCTCCAAAAAGATATATACACAGCAAGCCCAAGCCCAAGCCCAAGCCCGGCCCGGTTCGGTGCGGGGAGGGGCGGCGACGGCGGCGCGCGCGCGCGTGTGTGGTGGTCCAAGCATTTGCTTAGGTCCTCCCTCTTCCACAAAATTGGGGTGCCCCTTGGGGCCCAAACCCCAAAGCAAGGTATGTGTATATATACTCTTGAACAGCCTTGTTTCCATCCTATGTGGGACACAAGCTTTTGCACAAGTTTCAAGGCTCACAAGTTTCAAGGCTTAGTTACCATTCCCAAGTGGTGATGTTTGGAGGCAATTTCTCATTCACCCCTTAATGATTTTGAGTAACCCAATATTTAATCTTCATCTCCTCATGGAGGAGAACACATTCCCATGTGGACCCACTAAAATTAATTTGTGGGACCCACTTTAATTTTAACTCAAAGTTAGCTATTTATTATGCTCAAACCCATTATTTTCCAACAATCCCCCACATGAATGAAATTGACTGAAAGTAATGCAAATGATATGCAGACACTAGTTCGAGTATAGTGGAAAAGTTACTGCATTGGGTTAAGTAGCCTACTGGCTTTGAACTTGCCCTAGTGAACGACTATCGGATTTATTTAGCTAATCAGTAGACATGAGGTCTTTGAACTGTCAGCCGTTTATGTAAATCAAGACAATAGAAATCACACAGTACCCTCTCGGACATAGTTGGTTCTCACATTTGTGTTCATTTTGTCCTTGAACACCTCTTGGTTCTGTGAGTGTTTTAGAGAATTTAGCCTTTCAAATTCTCATAGAAGTGGCCCCTTCTTACTCACATAGATGATTTCTATGAAGAGTATCCTGCAATACCCTACTTGGACATCTTTCCAAGATATAAAGATCATTAAAAGCGTAACTTATCCTTGGTTCTCGCGGCAGATGTGCACTGTCTCATCATAGGAATGGTTAGGAGTAAATATCTCCTCAGTGCGTACTGAGTTGTTTCATAGTTCAGTTGACCCTTTGAACCTAGATCTTGGGATCTCCAGTCAACTAGGTTGGGTTGCCACTATGACAACTCTTGTTTAGACATAGGCTTTAAACCCATTCCCTTCGATGAACTTTCCACTTGCTCTCGTGTTAGGCCTTTTGTAAGTGGATCCGCAACATTATCTTTTGACCTTACATAGTCAATAGTGATAATTCTATTCGAGAGCAATTGCCTAACGGTATTATGTCTTCGATGTATGTGTCGTGACTTACCGTTATACAAATGACTCTGTGCCCTTCCAATTGCTGATTGACTATCACAATGTATACAAATAGCGGGCATTGGTTTTGACCAATTTGGAATATCCTCTAAGAAATTATGAAGCCATTCTGCTTCTTCTCCAGCTTTATCTAAAGCAATAAATTCAGATTCCATTGTAGATCTAGCAATACATGTTTGTTTAGAGGATTTCCAAGACACGGCTGCACTCCCTAGAGTAAAAACATATCCACTTGTGGATTTGGTGTCTTTTGAATCAGATATCCAATTAGCATCACTATACCCTTCAAGTACAGCTGGATATCTCGTGTAGTGCAATCCATAACTTTGGGTATATTTTAAATATCCCAAAAGTCTTATTATTGCTTTCCAGTGATTGTGTCATGGATTACTCGTAAATCGACTACGCTTATTCACTGAATATGCTATATCAGGTCGAGTGCAGTTCATGACATATATTAAGCTGCCTATTATACAAGAGTACTCTAATTGAGATATGCTTTCTCCAATATTTTTAGCAAGATGAAGACTTACATCCACTGGTGTCTTTACAGGATTTATGTTATACTTCTTGAACTTATCAAGTAATGTCTCAATGTAACGAGATTGAGATAAAACAAGTCCATCAGACATTCTAGAAATTTTCATTCCTAAAATAGTGTCTGCGACACCTAAGTCTTTCATATCAAATCTATTGGATAACATTTGTTTTGTAGCTTTTATCATATCAATGGTGCTACCTAAAATTAGCATATCATCAACGTAAAGACATAAGATGACATATCCTTTTTGAGTGGTTTTGACATATACACATTTGTCACACTCATTGATCTTGAATCCATTTGACATCATTACATTGTCAAATTTCTCATGCCATTGTTTTGGTGCTTGCTTTAATCCATAGAGGGATTTAACAAGCTTGCATACTTTCCTTTCTTGTCCAGAAGCAATAAACCCTTCGGGTTGTTCCATATATATTTCTTCATCTAACTCACCATTTAAGAAAGCAGTTTTCACATCCATTTGATGTATTTCTAATCCATTTAAGGCTGCTATCGCAATCAACATCCGAATGGATGTGATTCTAGTAACTGGTGAGTAGGTACCGAAATAATCTAATCTTTCCCTTTGCTTATAGCCTTTGACAACAAGTCTTGCTTTATATTTCTCTATTGATCCATCAGCTTTCATCTTCTTTTTAAAGATCCATTTGGATCCTAATGGTTTGGAACCAGGTGGAAGATCCACTATTTCCCACGTATGATTTTGCATGATGGATTCAATTTCACTATTGATTGCTTCTTTCCAATATGAAGCTTCGGGAGAGGACATTGCTTTTTTGAACGTTTGAGGATCATTTTCCAACAAATATGTTAGAAAATCAGGTCCAAAGGACGTTGATTTCTTTGCTCTCTTGCTACGTCTAGGTTCATCAATTATAGACTTTTGGTCTATACTTTCATGATTATTACTAACTGTAGCTTCTAGAGGTCTTTTCTGTAAACTTGATTCATGTGTCATGTTATAAGGAAATACATTTTCAAAAAATGAAGCATCCCTTGACTCAATAATTGTATTAACATGCACATCAGGAATCTCAGATTTATGCACAAGAAATTGATATGCACTACTGTTATTTGCATAACCAATGAATACACAATCAATAGTTTTTGGTCCTATCTTAACCTTTTTAGGTTTAGGAATTGCCACTTTAGCTAGACACCCCCACACTCTTAAGTATTTATAGCAAGGTCTATGACCTTTCCATAATTCATAAGGTGTTTTATGAGTTTTTTTATGAGGTACTTTGTTGAGAATATAATTAGCGGAAAGCAAAGCTTCCCCCCACAAATTCTGGGGTGAACCAGAACTTAACAACATAGCATTCATCATCTCTTTTAATGTTCGATTTTTGCGTTCAACAATACCATTAGATTGAGGTGAATAAGGAGCGGTAGTTTGGTGAATTATTCCATGTTCTGAATAGAACTCCTCAAAAGGTGATTCATATTCACCACCTCTGTCACTTCTTATTGCCTTGATCTTTTTGCTAAGTTGATTCTTAACTTCATTCTTGAAATGTTTGAACATTTCTATAGCCTCATCTTTGCTTCGTAGTAAATACACATAACAGTATCTAGTGCAATCATCAATAAAAGTAATAAAATACTTTTTTCCCCCTCTAGTTTGCACAAACTTTAAGTCACAGATATCACTATGAATTAAATCTAGAGGTTTAGTGCTTCTTCCAACAGAATGGAAGGGTAATCTTGTTAATTTAGATTCCACACAAGTTTCACATTTGTGATTAGGATTTATGTCAAATTTAGGCAAAAATTCTAAGTTAATTAATCTACGTAAAGTATCATAATTAACATGTCCTAATCTAGCATGCCAAATATTTGAAGACTCAACCAAGTAAGAAGAAGAAGCATTATTATTATTATTATTAATAGATTTCGGTACAATAGTCATAACATTCATCTTAAACAACCCCTCAGTCAGATAACCCTTTCCCACAAACATCTCATTCTTGGTGAGCACAAATTTGTCAGACACAAAGACTAACTTGAAGCCATTCTTGCTAAGCAATGATCCAGAGACCAAGTTCTTTCGAATGTCAGGCACATGAAGCACATCGTTGAGAGTGAGTTCTTTGCCAGATGTCATTTTCAGTATCACCTTTCCACGTCCTTCAACCTTGGAACTTGAAGAATTACCCATGAAGAGTTGTTCTTCTTGCTCAACAGGTTTATAGGTAGAGAACATCCATTTGTTTGAGCAAATGTGGCGTGTAGCCCCAGTGTCTACCCACTATTCCTTGGGGTTTCCCACCAAGTTACATTCGGAAACAACGGCGGAAAGATTCATCTCACCAACATCAATTGAAAGCCTATCACCTTCTGTCATGTTTGCTTGAGCATTTGGTTTCCTTGAGTTCTTAGGTTTGCGACAGTCCTTTGAACGATGTCCTTGCTTACCACAGTTGTAGCATTTCCCTTTGAACTTTTTAGAAACTTGAGAAGGACCCTCTCCTTCATGCTTCCTTTTATTCTTTGAGCCTTGTTCAACAACATTTGCCTTAGCCCCCATTAAATGATTTCCATTCTTCTTTTCAGACCCTCGGTTGTCTTATTCAATTCTTAATCTCACTATCAACTCTTCAAGATTCATCTCTTTGCGTTTGTGCTTGAGATAATTCTTAAAGTCTTTCCATAATGGTGGCAATTTCTCAATCACAGCAGCCACTTGAAATGAATCACTTAGAGTCATTCCTTCAGCATGGATGTCATGGAGGATCACTTGTAGATCTTGAACTTGGATTATTACCTTTTTATGGTCTACCATCTTGTAGTCAAGAAATTTGCCAACTATGAATTTTTTCATGCCAGCATCTTCAGTTTTGTATTTCTTGTCCAAAGATTCCCATAATTGCTTTGCTGTTTTGATTGAATAATATACATTATATAATGTATTATCCAATCCATTTAAAACATAATTTCTACACAAGAAGTCTGCATGTTTCCATGCATCAACAGCAGCCACTTTCTCCTTGTCAGTTTCTCCTTCAGCAAGTATAGGAGAATCTTCATGAAGGAACCTTGCCAAATTCAAGGTTGTGAGATAGAAGATCATCTTTTGTTGCCAACGTTTGAAATCTGTTCCATTGAACTTTTCAGGCTTTTCTCTATGAGACACATTCATGGTGGGGGCAGTGCTTGTAGGTGCATTGCTTGTAGATGCCATTTCTATTACAAAAACAGAAAATTTTGTCTCAATTATTTATTAACCAAAAATCTACTAAACAGAAATTGATAAGTAGAACAAAATCTACTAAACAGAAATTAATAAGTAGAACAAAATCTACTAAACAGAATTTTAATAAGTAGAACAAATTGCACTTAAACAGAACTGCTTTTATAAAACAAAGAAGTTTATAAAAACAGATTCAATGTTTTATAAAACAGTGAATATTTTATTAAACAATGAAATAGATTCAATATTTATAAAACAGTTAATATTTTATTAAATAATGAAACATATTCAATGTTTAATAAAAACCAGTGAATAGTATAAACAATATATATATATATATATATATATATATATATATATAGAACCAGATTCTAGTTTAAACAATATATATATTACAACAGTATGTATATATATATATATATATATAAACAGATTCAATAGTATATATATAAACAGTACTATATATTTATATATATAATAAACTAGTACTGTATTTTAATAATTAACAGTACTATATATATCAATTAACAGTACTATATTAAATAAGAAACAGTGCTATAACAGTAATATTTATATAATAATATAAATAACAACAGTAGTATATAATATAATCAAACAATACTATATATAACAGTACTGTATATATATATATATATATATATATATATATATATAGCAGAACAATATATATATATATATATTATATAACAGTACAGTATGTATAATATATAACAGTATATTATAACAGGAAAAATCAAATTCGTCTTAAGATTGTAATTCCTGTATTATACTGAAACAAATATATATATATATATATATAACTATTTATATATATATATATATATATATATATATATATCTAAATATGTATACTGTTACTCGAATTAAACGAAGCAGAATGTATAAACGTATAAACAGTGATACAGAACTTGAAATTGAATAAATAAATACTGTTTAACTTACTGTTACAGAACTTCAACAGAATGAATGAATCCGAGCCTTGTGAAATTCACAATTTCCTTAAGACGAATTTGCTCCCTCTCGGTGCTCAAGGTGATGAGCAATCGTCTCCCAAGATAGAACGGATTTCAGTTCTAAAGAAGCAGCACTTCAATCTTTAGAACCCTACGAACACAACTGTATCAACACTCGAACTTAACTTATGCAGAGAGAGAGAATGTAATTTTCGGATGGATGAAATGCAATGAAGGTTTGATATTTATAGGCTTCAGTTGTGTCTGTTCACGGCGAACAGACACAGGGAAGATGACTGTTCAGTCAAACCAACGCCATCAAAACGACGACGTTTAGGATTCCCAACGGTTATTTACCGTACACATGTCACAAAACGACTGCGTTTTGGACTCCCAACGGTAACCATACGCATGACGCAAAACGACAGCGTTTCGGAATCCGAATGGTAACTTAAACGCAAATTTAAAACGACTGCGTTTTTTGGTTTGAAAATTTTAAATAAATTTTTTCCAAAAAGATATATACACAGCAAGCCCAAGCCCAAGCCCAGAACCAGAGCCCGGCCCGGTGCGGGGCGGCGGCGGCGGCACGAGCGCGCGCGTGTGGTGGTCCAAGCATTTGCTTAGGTCCTCCCTCTTCCACAAAATTGGGGTGCCCCTTGGGGCCCAAACCCCAAAGCAAGGTATGTGTATATATACTCTTGAACAACCTTGTTTCCATCCTATGTGGGACACAAGCTTTTGCACAAGTTTCAAGGCTCACAAGTTTCAAGGCTTAGTTACCATTCCCAAGTGGTGATGTTTGGAGGCAATTTCTCATTCACCCCTTAATGGTTTTGAGCAACCCAATATTTAATCTTCATCTCCTCATGGAGGAGAACACATTCCCATGTGGACCCACTAAAATTAATTTGTGGGACCCACTTTAATTTTAGCTCAAAGTTAGCTATTTATTATGCTCAAACCCATTATTTTCTAACATTCCCACCCTCGTTGCGGTATCTCTAGCTCCAAAGGAAGATCATCCGCAGTAAAGTTGAATATTAATGGCGGAATATTAGGAAACTTATCTCCATAGACACCATTAATGTGTTTATAGTAAGCTTCAAGTATGTCAATATTTGATGGAGCATGGAAGCTTATGTTGTTGACACTTGCTGCGAGCCGAGTCCCATTTGGTCCAGCGCATGAATTATTATTATTATTAGCACAAGGGACTGTGTTAACAGAAACAGTGAAAATTAATTTAGTGGTCATGCTAATTGGGACATAGCTAGGATGATCAATGCTGGCTAAACTTCTCAGGCTACCAGTGAAGGTTGCCGAGGTGTTGGTATCATTGTAAGGTGGAAGAAGAGGCAAGGAAGGGGGTGAAGATGGAGTGTAGTTTCCTTTGTATTGGACTATGGCGGTGGTGGTGGTGTCAAAGGGGATGCCGACGGTGCTTACATAGGCCTTGGCAGACATGTAATAGGGATCAGGTGGTTGGTTAGCTTGTAGCAAGACATCCATGGTTTGGCCGCGGGAGATTGTGATATAATCACTTTTTAGTGGCTTTTGTGTATGTGCCATCGGTTCCAGCCACTGTGAGTTGGTGTTTGGCTACTCCAAAGAAGAAAAGGTCTGTCATGCCCACGTTGACCATCCGGAGGAGATAGGTCTCGCCATGTTCAACCACCCGTTTGAATGTACCTACAAAATTCAAGTGGAAATGTAATTAAACTTTTCGACGTGTGGTGTAACGATTATTCACTAATTCATTCACTTTATTTATTTATTTATGAGATAGATATCTAACTTAAATTTAAAAAAAAATTAAAATTTTATGAAAAATTATCATACTAACTTTGATATCAGAAGCTGATATAAAATAACGACTTTACCTGAAAATTTCTCCTCAACAACTCTCCTAGTGTGACCCTAAAAGAATTTGTATTTAATAAGAATTAAATTAAAGACTTGTAATTTTAAGATAATTACCTTGGCCATTTTAACCAATGAGTTACATTGGGACTGTAATGAGTTACAACTTACAAACATGCCTACCAACAATTGAACTTTTCATTTTTTTCAAATATATGGGTGTCAAAAGATTTTTACTGCCAAACCAGTCCAATGGGCTTTTTGCATGACTAGTTCGGTGCCCAAAAGTTAGTACGTGGTTTTAGAATATTGATAACGGGTCAATCAAAGAGTGTTATACAAAAATTTCTTTTATAACTAAAAAAAAAAGTACAGACATTTCTCAATTTTAAATTGGTAAGATGAATTTTCTTTTATTTGGATATGTGTCTTAATAATATTTTGTTATATATATATATATGTAATGTACATGTATTTTTTATTTTAGTTAAATTTAAATAATTACATGATAAATATATATATATATATATATGTGTGTGTGTGTGTGTGTGTGTGTGATAGCATGTGTGATGCATTAATCTAGTGATACGGGAATAGGAAGAAGTTTCTCCTACCTAATTTGGAGCCAAACACTATCCAAAAAGTATTGAGTACTCCTCGATTAATATTTTCGAAAGTGAAATCAGTGGCTACATGTATAAGAAGAATATATACTCATACTTTAAGCATATGTGATTATCCATCTTACTATTAAGAGTACAATAATTTAGAACTATTCAAAATTTGCTCTTTGTATCTCTTAAAAGTGATTGGGGTTTTTTAGGAAAAAAACTCAGTGGTAAGAATGTATGAAAAAATTTAATGATCATGCAAATTAGTTATAAATGTGACAAAAATAATGTTATTATGAAATTTTCATTTAAAATAAATCTTACATATCATAAATATGTAACAAAAATGTTATTACTAAATTTTTCAATACAAACTTACCATTGGACTATTTTTAGATTTCCTAATTATTTACTTACACTTTAAATATGGTCTTTTCAACCATTAAATAAATATGTTTTCCGAGTGCAAATGTTATACTGAGTGTAAATAATATTTCTGACTTTTAAAAGTTTAACATGTTGTATAAATGACATCTCCCATTAACCCAGGATCACTCAATAATTTGTCTTCCACTAGTGGTCTCTTATTATTAAAAAACAAAAAATGAGTTCTTATTTTATAATTATTTAATATAATTCTAAAATTTTGAAAGAAATTAATACTAAAATTATTCATAATATTTATGATGTTTAGATATAACTCATGAAATTTTTTAAATATTTAAGATAAATTTAAGATTCATTCGTTCAAAAAAAGTTGATCCTGAAAGAATTAGAGTTAAGTTACATCTTTTATTAACTAATTTAACCCCGAAAAAATTAATTCTTTTTTTATGTTTATACACAATATCATTGTGTATTGATTTCTCATAAAAATATAATTTTTTTTTTTTTTTTTTATGTATTGTGGATAAAAGTTACTTTTCAATTTCAGCTGTAACAACATTTTTATGAAAATGCATCATATGACAATCTTACATAATAATTTCCCGATCACAACTTGCCATTAAATCAACCATTCTTGGAAAAGAAAAATCTTTAAAGTTGAGATTGCCATGATTTTCAAACTAGTGTTGAAAGAGCTTCAATTCAATGAAATAACAAAAAAAGACAAAAAGTAAAATAAAAAGGTCATTTAAGTGAGAGAGGAAAACAAAATTTCCAACTGGTGGGTTGATTTTTGCATCCGATTTTGAGCAAGGACATATGTCCCCTGGTTGACCATTGATGGGAAGAGCATCAGAGACATTAGGGTCTCCTCCTGTCCTAAGGAACTCACTTTCAACAGCCCTTATATCTGATTTCCACTACTCTCCTGCATTTCAACACAAAAAAAAGTTGTAACCTTCAATTGCCCTGGCTAGCTGCTGATACAAATTTAAAAAAATTAGATGATTTTTCAA
This sequence comes from Nyssa sinensis, assembly GCA_008638375.1. NCBI lineage: Eukaryota > Viridiplantae > Streptophyta > Magnoliopsida > Cornales > Nyssaceae > Nyssa > Nyssa sinensis. The sequence continues at coordinate 10,521,778 of CM018038.1, forward strand.
TGCAATCCGGCAGAAATTTGTGTACCTAATATGATGGGAACTTCTGGACGAGGCTTAGCAAAAGGATAACGGTTCCACTTCTGGGATAGACAATAATAGCACCATGAACTGTGGCTCTTGACCAGTCACTGTGAGCATGCCACCATAAGGTCCCTTTTTCCATGGAAAGCACAACCTCTTGGCTAAATTTTCCACCGGGTTGGATCGGGCACTGCGTGATGTATTCCGGGTCATTTGACCATGGATACCTTGGCTGTTTCACTCCACGCCTGCAACATAAGGAATTGTATTTAATTCTCTCTCTCTCTCTCTCTCTCTCTCTTAAGCGATGTGTGCGGACTGTAAAGTGTTTACGCACATATGGAGCTTGTCTTAGAGCCATGCATCCAAGGGACAAGTAGTTTACAGTGAATTTGGTAAAAAAAAATTCATACCAGTGAATTTTGTGGTATTTTCATAATGTGGGTACAAGGTACCATATCAACACGAAAGCATCAAGCCAACATGCGCTTACGATTGGGGAGAATCCCATTAAGAGGGCCCCTTCCATCATGAGGGTCACATGCGCCCAACACAAGCACCCTTGCCAATATGTGCTTAAGAGAGGGGAGAATCCCACTAAGAGGGCCCCCTCTCCGACGAGGGTCACATATGCTCAATAGAGGCAGCCTCACTAATATGCACTCAAGAGAGGGGAAAACCCACTAAAAGGCCCCCTCCCTCATGCAAGCACTCATAAAGGATTATAAGTAGGGGTGTCAATTCGTGTTATCATGTCGTGTTCGAATCGTGTCAAGGCATATATATTTGAAAATTTGTGTCAACCTTAACCTGACACTATTAACTAATCGTGTCAAGTTTCAAAACCCAAACCCAACCCATTTATTAAACAGGTTACACGTGTCGACACACTTAACCCGTTTATTTTAAATTTTTTATTTTTTAAATAAAAAAAACTTACCTATCTTTTAATATATATAGATAATTTTCAAGTTTAGTAACTTTAAATATGAGTCAAATCAAAGTAGAAACCTCTTTTATAAATAAAAAATCTCAAAACCTTGATAAATATTTGATATGAGACGAATTACCTTAACTTATAATATATTTTATAATTAAATGTGTTAAGTTGTGTTAAACGAATTGGCATTAGTAAAACTCAAACACGACCTGTTTATTAATCGTGTTATACGTGTCAACTCGTTTATGACCCAAACCCATTTATGCTAAACCCAAACCCGTTAACTTCGTGTCGTGTTAAAAATTAACACCCCTAATTATAAGTGTGACGCATAATCATTACCACGCTCGTCTTTCATAAAGGCGCCCTAAAGGCTTGGGGGCAAGTCTTGGGAGACCTTCAAGTTTGGCACGCAGACGTAGCGTAACCTTCATGCTATGTTTCCCACAATACGGAATATTTAGGGTCATGTGGATTGGCGGCTGCGGCTACGGTAACGGGCACTCTAGGAAGCTTCACGCGCCTCACGTGTGGGATTGTCTAGACCTTCTAGAACAAAAAGGTGACTCCACCTTAACTAACTCTTATTTTGGACCATAGTAGTACACCTGTCAACAACTAAGGACTCATGTGAGCACACTACGGGTTGACACTTGACCTACCACTATAAATACCCCTACAACCACCACAATATAGAGGGCAATCATCAGAAAGAGAAATCAATCAATCAATCAATAAAGAGGATTGACTTTGACCTCCTTCGTTCTCGACTCTAGGTATCTGGAATCACGCTTCAATTGTGACCTGGATATTGGGAATCGCGTGAAGGTTGGGATAAGTCTCGCCCCGACATCTTGGGAGTCTCTTATGAAAGGTTTTAGATCACCTTACCTCGACCCCTCCACTTCGCTCTGAAGTTCGACCTGGCATCCGACGCGCAAGTTGTACTCGCCTTTACAACTCACATCTCTAAAACAACCTCTTAGCCATCCACACATAAAAAAATCTCTCTCCCTCTTTCTCTCTCTATGGGAAAAGGAAAAAGATGAAATTCATACCAGTGAATTGTGATGTTTTCATTTCCCTTATTATAAACACCGACATATAATGTATCTCATTTGTGAGCATATAGAGTTGGTCCAAGAAATTGTCCATTAAGATGTTCTTGGTGCTGCAGAGTCTCATGTATGGAGCTTCTTTCACTTGCAATGTAAAAAAAAAAAAATTGCCTTGTCCATATGAACAATTATATATAGAAAAAAAATCTATTCAACTCTTCATGAAGAAAGCCTTTTGAATATAATTACAGATGATAAGAATTATGGCTTTTTTTTCCTGTTATTAAGACATAATTTGTTTATATTATTGAGATCGTTGTACTTACTATAAAAGTATAACGACCCTAAGCGTGGGAATGAAGAACACCATCAAATAATAGTAAACAAAAAATTTAGAAGATCAAGACCATCACCATCAACTGCATTTCTAAATAATGATATATATATATATATATATACACACACATGAATGGACTTTTTTTTTTGGTTTCAAAATGCTTATAACACTTACAAGAAGATCTTAAGCTATATATATAGAGAGAGAGGTAGAAAGTAGAAAAAAGAAGAAGTTAGGTAAAATTGAGAACCCACTGTGCTTGTAATGTAATAAATTTAATTTACAGAAATAAGTTCAACTATCATGAAAATCACATAATCATCTTTTATGCGGAAATAAAAGTATTTTATAAAAACATACCGGAATCAGCTATAATGAAATCTCCTTCTTGAAGTAAGCTTGTACAAATTATTTTTCTCACTTAACCCTTTTTATTTTCTACTCCAGAACTTATGGGAAAATCTGATTATAAATAATAATGTGGGTAGAGAGAGAGGATAATTCCTACGTAAATAAACCTGTTATCCTACTCCCTATAAAAGTAGGTAGATAGGAAAATCACTTCCCCTATTATCTCTCACTAATTAAGTAACCATATATAACTCTTAAAGCCAATAACCACCTGATTTCATTAAGTCCAAATAAACTCTATATTACCCTTTCATGTGGGACATATTTTAACATTCTCCCACTTGGCCCATATGAACGACACTTATTTGGATTGACAAGGCAAACATAATATGCGTATAACATTCGCTTATTCACACTTTAATGAGATTACAATAATATTATAATTAAATAACTAATGCAATCCGTAGTGCTACACACAGCCGTGTCCTTGAGTGAGTGAGAGCTGACACGGAAGCATGGGTTGGATCAAGTGGTGCGTTGGTTCAAGGCTGACTACACACAGCCGTGTCCTTGAGTGAGGGCTCGGGGTGGCATTAGAGTTGACGACATTGGTGGCAGCAGTTGCAAGGCAGTTGTTGGGCAGTTGCGGGTCTGGCAGAATACAAGGCTGGCTAAGGGCAGCTAAGGGGAACCATCTGCAACTGCTTGCTGTGTTGGCGCACTGATCCAAGGGTTGTATGCGGCAATGGGAGGAACTGTTGCTCATAGGTGGCGCAAATCCAAGGCTTCAGATAGCAGTTGGGGTGTAACTGCAAGCCATGTGCGTGTCACACACACACACATGGGCGGTTGTATATTCTGTCAATATATATGTGTGTGTGTATGTATTTGCAGAGTGTGTGGCAGTCGCTGGTTGGTGCCAGCAAGCCCTTTGGCAGTTGGGGGTGTTAATTGCCAGGTAGTTGTGCATGGCTGCCTATATATACATGCTTGGGTTGCGAGATGTAAACACAGAAGTGTATGCACAGGTGTGAAAATACACAGAGTGTGGGGAAGAAGAATCTGTGAGGGAGAGAGTCTATTTTGTAACCCTTGGCCGATGTCCTTTGTATTCATATGAGTGTATAGTGAATAAAAGGTTTAGAAAATGTTTCCTGTATTTGGTTGTGATCTATGTGTGTGCCTTAGTTCTTGTTTGTTAATTGAATCGTGCAGACCCTACGGTGTTGGAATCCTATTTTAGGGATTCAGCCTTTCTTTGGGGGTTGTGTGGTTGGCTGGTCAAGGCAGCGGTCTTGACGCCGCACAGGCGAAAAAATTTGGTGTCAGATTTTAACCCTGTGACACTTACCAACATGAGTCATGGCCCCATTAATTATAATCCATAATAGGAAGTAACTGTAACGTCCCCATAATGTCTTTGTCAAAGATGATTCTTGTCATCAATAATCCATCTTCATAATTACGTAATTGACGGTAAGCAGGAAAAAATGTCAGAAATACAATAAGTGATATCTCTATCGATGGTATAGAACAAAAACATAAAGATCCACAAACATACCTAGGGATTACAACAAAGACCCATGCGATCAACATGTTCCTTAAATGTTTTTGGTGCTAACCCTTTAGTCGAAGATTTGCAATCATGAACTCAGTCTTAATATGTTCTATAAACACTGTTTGTTTCTAAACTTCCTCCTTAACGGCCAAATATTTGAACTCCATGTGCTTAGCGCCATTAGAATATTTGTCGTTCTTGGAGAAAAAAACTGTTGCGGAATTATCATAATACATTCTCAGTGGCCTGGAAATCCTATTGACAATTCCAAGTCCCGAGATAAAATTTCGTAACCATAAAACATGAACTGTGGCCTCAAAGCATGCCACAAATTCAACTTCCATAGTAGATGCTGCTATGATAGTCTGTTTGGCACCTTTCCATGATATTGCTCCTTCGGCTAATAGAAACAAATAACCAAAAGTTGACTTTCGACTATCAACACAACCAGCAAAATCTGAGTCGGAGTAGCCAACCACCTCCAACTGATCAGACCTTCGATACGTGAGCATATAGTGTTTTGTTCCCTTCAGGTATTTTAAAAATTTCTTTGCAGTTTTCCAATGCTCCATTCCGAGATTACTTTGGTATCTCCCGAGCATTCCAACTACAAAACTAATATCCGGTCTTGTACAAATTTAAACATACATCAAGCTTCCAACAATAGATGCATAAGGAATATTTTTCATTCTTTTCTTTTCTAATACATTCTGTGGACAATCCTTTTCACTGAACTTGTCCCCTTTACAAATAGGAGCAGGAGTGGCCGTACATCCAGCCATATGAAATCTTTCAAGAACTTTATCGATATATCCCTTTTGAGACAACTCTAACAATCCACATGATCTATCACGAAATATTTCAATTCCTATCACGTAAGTTGCCTCACCCATATCTTTTATTTTAAAGTTTATAGAAAGAAATCTCTTGGTTTCATTCAGTAAACCAAGATCATTACTGACAAGTAATATATCATCAACATACAGAACCAAGAAAATAAACTTGCTCCCACTGACCTTTAGATATATACACTGATCAACGGTATTTTTTTTAAATCCAAAGGACGTGATGGTATCATTAAACTTAAGATACCATTGTCTGGAAGCTTGTTTAAGTCCATAAATTGACTTCTTTAATTTGCATACCATATGCTCATTTCCTTTAATCAAGAAACCTTCAGGTTGATCCATATAAACCTCTTTATCTAAATTCCCATTCAGAAAAGTAGTTTTCACATCCATTTAGTGTAACTTCAAATCGAAATGAGCCATCAGAGCCATTATGATCCTAAGAAAGTCCTTCTTCGATACAGGAAAGAACGTCTCTTTGTAATGAACACCTCCTTTTTAAGTGAAACCTTTTGCAACAAGTCTAGCTTTATGTCGTTCAATATTGCCATTGCAGTCGCGTTTGGTCTTAAAGACCCACTTACACCCGACTGTCTTAAAACCTTCAGGCAAATCAATGACGTCCCAAACTTCATTTTGTTCCATTGATTTCAACTCATCATTTATAGCATTGATCCATTTTTCAGAATCACTACTTTCAATGGCTTGTGAAAATGAAACCGGATTTTTACTTGTCCCTAAATCATAATCAGATTCTTGTAGATATACCAAATAATCATCTAAAATAGCTGATCTCCTTTCTCTTTGAGATCTCTTTAATGCTATTCCTTGTGATTGTTCTGCAACTGGTTCATTGGTGACATTCTCATTATGGAGTGACTGATCACTAGATTGTTGTTCAATGTTATCAAACTGTTCGATAATTGGAGAAACAACAGTTGTCGTTGAAGTTATGGGTATCGGGATAGGCACCCGAACTTCTTCGACAACCACATTACTTGATACATCACTCCCACTAATTTTACCATTCTCAAAGAATTTGGAATTTTCGGTTTCAACAATTCTCGTATTATGGTTAAGGCAGTAAAACCTATACCCTTTGAACTTCTCTAGGTAACTAATAAAGTACCCACTTACAGTTCTAGAATCCAACTTCTTTTCATGCAGATTATAGATCCTAGCCTCTGTTGGACAACCCCAAGCGTAAAACTATCGCAAACTTGATTTCCTTCCTATCCACAATTCAAAAGGAGTATTTTGAATTGCCTTACTAGAAACCCAGTTAAGCAAATAAATGGTTGTTTTAAGGGCCTCCATCCACAATGAAATAGGTACTGAGGAGTTACTTAACATACTTCTAACCATTTCTATAAGAGTACGCGCCTTTCAGCTACGCCATTCTGTTGAGACGTACCAGACATTGTGTATTGTGCACAAATACCATGCTCTTCTAGGAATTTAGCAAATGGTCCTGGACATTGTATTATTCTATCATACCTTCCGCAATACTTACCACCTCTATCTGATCGAATGATTTTCACCTTTCTATCTAATTGTCGCTCAACTTCAGCAATATATGCCTTTAAAGCATTTATTGCTTGAGACTTTTCATGCAATAAATAGACATAACCATAACGTAAAAAATCATCGATGGAAGTGATAAAGTACTTTTCTCCACCAAAAGACAGTGAGTCGAAAGGTCCACAAATATTAGTATGGACAATCTCTAAAAGGTTTCCACTTCTTGTGGCACCTTTCTTTGTATATTTGGTTTGCTTTCCTTTAATGCAATCCACACATACATCTAAATCAGTAAAATCAAGATTTGAAAGAATCCCATCTTTTACCAATCTCTCTATTCTTTCTTTGCATATATGACACAGTCTTTTATGCCACAAGAAAGAGGAATTCTTATTAATTCTACTACGTTTAGTTCCAACATCATGATGCAGGGTGAAGAATGTTTTAGAAATTTTTTTTGTTAAGATTAAATCTATATAACCCCTCAGATAAAACACCAGAACCAACAAATAAGTCATTTCTCAATAAACGAAAACCCTTTATGTTCAAAATGTAAAACATAACCATCATAATCAAGTCTTGACATGTGATGTGAACCTGTGAGATCAAAATCACTTGAACCCACGATCAAATTGAAACTTACCTAAGAAAGCCAAGAATCAAGTCAAGATGATCTAGACCCGTTGAAAACTTGTTTCAGGAACCTAGAGTTAATAAGAATGCCACAAAGGGTATGCCTTTGATAAGTTTATAGTTCATTTAAGAACAAGTAGAGAAAACTGAAAAGTTCTTTAAGCAGAAAACTTCATTTCATTCATGTTGGTTGTTTTTAAAATTGCGGCTACAAGTTCCTTTAAAACCCTAAATGAAACCCTAGGGCCGAATAAGGCCTACATCAAATAAAAGACATGGGCTGAACATTTTTAGGCCCAAAATGTCCTAAATTACCAACTAAAAATAATAAAAGAAATCCACCAATTAAGTTAACCCGCGTATTAGAATTTCGCGCGGCCAAAACGTCAGCAGCACAGGTATAGCAAATTCAAGCCCGATTTAGACCTTGATGCAGCCCGAATCTCGGAAAACTCAAAACATGAAAGTTGTAGAATGATTTCTTGGATTTCCCTAGTATCTTGAATTATCTCAATCGGAGCTCGGATGAGAGAGTTATTCCTAGATTATGAAGCGATCAAAACTGTCCAAAAATTGCCCAATTAGCATTTTTTTGCACTTTCTTAGCTCTCGACCTTGTGATTGGCCCATCTGGAACTTGTAAAGGATCTTTAAGACTCGGTCCACCATTTTTAAGACTCGGCCCACCATGGTGCCCATCAACATGGAAATTAAATTTCTAGAAATAGTAGGAACATAATAAGTATCAAATAGGTCCAAACAGTGGCCTGACTCTAAAAACAAACGTAAGTCCCAACACCAACAACTGGTACTTGAGTTCCATCTCCTAAGATTATAAAATGCTCATTTTCCTTTATGTTTTGGATCGAAAGGTATCCCTGCATCGAATTTGAAACATGAATAGTAGGACCAGAGTCAATCCACTATGTATTAGAAGGAACTTGTGTCATATTTGATTTGAAACATATATAAGCAAATAACTTACCTTTCTTCTCAAACCAATCTCTATGTTTCGGGCAATTTTTCTTTAAATGCCCATAGCCATTACAGAAATAGCATTTCGGTCCATTATGTTCCTTCTTGCGATCCCCATTGACATGAGAAGGTCCCGCAACCTTCAATGGATCTTTATTGAAACTCTTCTTGTGTGTCTTTCCTTCGCTTCCAACTCCATGACTTATAACATTAACTGAATGTTGTCCTTGTTGCTTAACTCTTGCCTCTTCTTGAATTAGCATACTCGTCAATTCATTCACATTCCACTTTTCCTTAATAGTGTTATCGTGAATCTGAAATGGCCTATACTGAGCAGGCAAGGAATTCATAATGAACTAAACAAGGAAAATTTCATCAACATTCATACCCAGAGATTTGAGTCTGGTAGCTAGATTGGTCATTTCAAGGACATACTCATTCATTCCATGGCTACCATCAAATTTCATGGTGGTAAGTTCAGCCATTAATCTCCCTCCAAGGGATTTGTCCGCTAAATGAAACCGATCTTCCACAGCCTTGAAATATTCCTTTGCATTTTCAATTTGAGGAAACGTTGACTTGATATTGTTTGTAATATACATTTGCATAAACATGATGCTTAATCTGTTTGATCTTTCTCATGACTTAGACAAAGCTTTTTGCTCCAAACTGCTTGTTTCAGTAATAGCAGCCGGTTTGTCAATTCGCAGTGCTAAATCAAGATCCAGAACACCAAGGTGAAACTGGATCTATTCCTTCCAGTCAGAAAAATTAGCTCCATTAAAGATTGGAACAGAAGAAGCTAGCAAATGAAGTGACACAGGAACTGACATTGCAATAAAAAATAACACAACACTAATGCTTTGAAGAAAAAAAATCAGTTCCATTAGCAATATTGCGTCCAATCTTTGGATTAACTAATGCAATATAGTAATATTCAAATTTAATGGTGATTTACACTCACCTAGGGATAATTGATAGCCCCTCAAAGTTTGATTGGTTTGTCACCTTTGGGCATCCATCCCAATCTCACTATAATTCTATCAATTATTCTAATTAATTTAATGACTACTTGAAAGTTGGTGCACCTTTGGGTCAAACCATAATAATCAAATAATCATTCCATAATAATTTTGCAAAGTCATAATTTAATTTAATATTGATAACTTTTCCCAGCAAGATCACTTTGGTGACAACATGCTAACCATAATATAAATATTGATTGATAAATAACCAAGCAAAAAATAAATAAATAAATAAAATAAAATAAAATAAATCTGACCACGTTCAATTGGTAAGCATGCATTGTTTTGAACACTATGTTCTGAGTTCAAAACCGTATACTAGCATTCTTTTTTAATTTTCTTAATTACATGTAAAATCCAGCCCATAACAGCTCAGCCCATGTATGCATAAATACAATTATTAACCCAATACAAGTGAGCTCATAACATAGCCACCATTACTAATTTAATAGGCCCATAACAGAGGTACATCAGGAAGATGTTACGGTAACACGTCCCGACGAAACCGGCGAGGGAGATCACCATGATGAAGACGCCGATGATGATCAACGGCCACTGTAAGAACTTCATGCAGTCAGTGTTGTTGGCCCTGTTGCTAAGACATATGTCGCCACCTAGAATATGGATTGATAGCAGGAAGGTCAAGAAGTTTAGTAGGACGATTAAGTGGTTGCTAGTTCTCATCTCTCTCTCTCTTTTTTTTTTTCCTCTCTCTATCTTACAACTCAAAGCGCTTGCTTGTTAGATCGATGCAGGTTTATAAATATGTGAGTTGGGTTATGGGACGTGAAGGAGAGATATATGATAAGTTTTTTCTTTCTTTCTCTTTCTGGCTGTTCATGAAAGAAAAATTCCTGCCAAGGAAGACAACTACGGAATCATGACAAAAAAATTAATCAAATAAATCTCTATATTAAAAGAAAAATCATGATAGTTTCAACCATGCTCTGATACCAAATGTAATAAATTTAATTTATAGAAATAAGAATCTTCAACTACCATGAAAATCACATAATCATCTTTTATGCAGAAATAAAAGTATTTCATAAAAACATACCAGAATCAGCCATAATGAAATCACCTTCTTGAAAAAAGCTTGTAGAAATTATTTCTCTCACTTAACCCCTTTTCTTTTCTACACCAGAACCTATGGAAAAATCTGATTATCAATAATAATGTGGGTAGAGATAGGACAATTCTTACGTAAATAAAACTATTATCCTACTCCCCATAAAAGTAGGTAGATAGGAAAATCACTTCCCCTATTATCTTTCACTAATTAAGTAACCGTGTATAACTCATAAAGCCAATAACCACCTGATTTCATTAAGTCCAAATAATGTCTATATTACCCTTTCATGTGGAACATATTTTAACATGTAATTATAAACATAAATACATTTCTTGTCCAACAAAAACTTCTCTGGGTTTCCAACTTATAAACATGTCATTACTTTTCACTTGCATAGTTTTTCCATGGATTGTACTTTTCAAACATTTTGAATCTGACTATTTTTCTTAGAGATACCTATTAATTAAATTAGCGTGTTTCATTTGTGTAATCCTCCTAGCAAACAGACAAATTGATTTAATTTGAAAGTGGCTCATTCCTGTTCAGATTTCATTACAATTTGTTCGTTAAACATTTTATGTGAAAAGAAAGAAAGAAAGAAACTAAACCAATTAATTAATGCTTCAAGATAGTGTAAGGACACGTTCTGACCTATTGTAGATCTTTGAGCAATGGAAGAATGACGATCTTGAGAACAAAATGATAATGATAGCATAAAACGAGTATGTAAAGAATTCCTAATATATATAGCAATGCATCATAAAGTTATAACAATATAGCGTGTTCCGTATGTATGTGTGTGTAAATATACTCGACATCCATTTATGAAAATTACTTACAATAGCTTATTTCTACACCATATATTATTAGAATTTTTTTTACCCTATATATATATAATATGTGTGTGTGAGTCACTGTGTTTACAATTATCGCATTTCCTTTTATGTAAAAACATTTGAGGATGTATATAATCTCATCGCATGAGAGTGTAACCTCATGAAAGACTTGTTAGGATCACATTTTCTTCCAAGTAGACTCATATGAGTCATTTTTGAGGGTCTAACCTCACAACAATCCTATCGGTATCCCTTTAGGAAAACCCAGTAATGAGCATACTCCTTTCTGCTATTCACGAACAACAGACAATCTGATTCACATGAGGATGATACGTAGGGAATCTCATATTAAAATGAGTTTGACCAAGTCAAATTCACAATCAAGACTCAAAATGGGTATCTTTTTTTCTTATGTTGACATTCATTTTCTTGTAAGCTCCACCAATGAGGGGCTCTTTATAGACATCTCATTTTGTGGCCCTAGATTGTGTAAAGGTAAAACTGTAATTTTGTGACATTATAAGGACATTTCGGTTATTTTCGTAGCGTATTTTGAAAAGTTTCTTAATTAGGGATAGTTTTGTCATTTCTAAGAAATTACTAAGATATTTCCCACCGAAAGGTATTTTGGTAATTTCATATACAATTTGGTCTCGAGGGGTATTTTGGTCATTTTACACTTTCTTTACCTCAAGCGTATTCTTGTAATTTTGCTCATCTTTTAGTCATCAAGGGAACCCCCAAAAGTTCCTAGAGGTTTCCCATTTCTCTAGTAGGACTATTCTTCCGTCTTTTGGAGGGTGTTTCAATAATTTTGCCAGAGTCTTACAACTAGTAGGACTCTGTTGGCTATTGGAGGGCATTTTGGTAATTTTGCCAAAGTCCTACCTATAGTATGACTTTCTTGCACTTGTAAGGAATTTTGGTATTTTTGGCTTGGTAAGACTCTACTGCACTCTTATACCTTTTGGAGGGTATTTCGATAATCTTTGCCAGAATCCTACCTCTAGTAGGACTCTTCTGCTATTTAGAGGACATTTCGGTACCATATTACCCATAGAAGGAATTTTGGTAATTTTGGCATATTCTTACCCTTAATAGGACTTTAAGTCACTTGAGAGACATTTTTGAAAATTTCATATTACTTTATCCTTTTGGGGATAATTTGATAATTTTAGTCATTTAGTGACGAATTGGACACATTTTCATGCTTTGAGGGGCAATTTAGTCATTTTTCATGCCTGGGCGAGGGGGTAGTTTAGAGATTTGCCACCAAACTTGGGGCAATTTAATATTTAGTGATGGTAGTTCATTTATGCACAATTACGGCTTTTCTTTCTAGAGTTTTGTTGAATCTTGTTTTTAAACATTTTTTTTAGAAGAGATTCATTGAATCCAGACATTTTCATTTTTCGAGTTTATTTAGAATTAAACTATCTTTTTCTTAATTCTCATTTAGTCTTGCATGTAGACATTAATTTTATAGGTTCTTACATTTTCATAATTCATTTTTTAAGATATTCATTATCTAAGATAATTATTTATTTAATTATGTAATTATCACTTAAGACACGATCCTAACTCTTTATTTGTGTGGTCGATTATAGGCCCTTTGAGAAAATTCTAACATTTTGCCTATAAATAAACCCCTTTGGTCACTATTCAAAAGGGCCAGAAATTCGTAGCCTTATGTTGCTGCTAAATATAGTACCAAAGTCCCTCCTTTCCCTCAAGAAGTGCTCAAGTCGTTTTTCTCTCAAGGTCAAAGCCCTGTCCCGTTGACGTTCTCAAGTCAAGAAGTAAGTCGGAATGCTGCCCGAGTGATGATCCCGAGCCAAGCATTCCTACCCGAGCCAAGCATTCCTAACCAAAATGTTACGCGACATCAGCGACTAAAACAAGGTATGTCCCTAAACCCTTCTTAGTCTTTTCTATTCGGTTGATCCCTCTCTTTTATCATTCTTGATAAAAGAGAGTAAACTGGATAACTATATGACTCTGACTCTATCTTAAGATGGATAAGTAGGAAGCCTTTAAGTCTGAGTCAAATCCTCTTTCCCTTTCCCGTTTACTTTCTTTATTTTTATGCAAATTATATTTCTTGACTTTTCATTCTTAATCAAATCGGCCAATCATCACCTTCTATTATCATTGAAAGAAGTGGGTGACTTGAGTGCACAAACTCGATCCATCATCTTCTACCACTCTTGATAAGAGAGGATGGTCATCTATCAATTTCTATCATCTTTGATTGAAGAAAATCAAGGAGCGACGTCAAAGTATTTTATGCTTTCTATTTCATTTATCCATTATTATTGCTTTCATGTTTTTCCTTTCATTTCTGCATTTTTTTTATATAATGAATGAGCCTTGTGATTGAACACTTGAGGCCCTTTGGTTGTGTAGTATAAGACTATTAATAGATCAGATCTTGAACTGAATTCGATTCATTACAAATTTGATTCGATCCGATCCGATCCGAATTTTATGCTTTCTATTTCATTTATCCATTATTATTGCTTTCATGTTTTTCCTTTCATTTCTGCATTTTTTTTATATAATGAATGAGCCTTGTGATTGAACACTTGAGGCCCTTTGGTTGTGTAGTATAAGACTATTAATAGATCAGATCTTGAACTGAATTCGATTCATTACAAATTTGATTCGATCTGATCCGATCCGATCTAATCCAATCATTTCATCAGTTAAATGGATCCAATAAATTTGATCCGTTGACAATACAATATGATCCGATTAAATGTAGCATATACATATGTTAATTTTTTACGTATTAAATTAAATATATATTTTAAATTTTCATATGTTCAATTATAAAAAAATTTCTTAAGTTGAATTTATATATTTTAAAAATTACATATTGTATTATAATAATAAATTAATATAATTATCATACTGAATCCGATTTAATCCCATAGTTAATAAATCTATATTTAGATTTAAAATATGTAAATCTATCCGAAAATTTCATTCAATTCAAAAAAAAATTTAGCAAATAAATTCGGATAAACCTTGTTCAGATCTACAACCTTAGAGCATTACTCGGGTAGGAGAAAAGTCTACCCTTGATTTCCTAATACAATTAATTGCACAAAAAGAAAAGAAAAATTAAGAAAGAAAAGAGCACTGACATGACATAAACTAAAACTAAAGGGTTCCAATGTTTTTTCGTGTATAAACTATAATAACAGCTCCCAAAGGGGAAATCCAAGTGTCCTACCTTAAAGACTTGTGCTTGAACATCATTCTTCTTTAAAAACATTACAAAAGAAGTGGAACTTTCTTGCTTCATGTTGGTCCCCGGAATGTACAATATCATTTGCATTTGTTACTGCTTAGTATATACAATAGTGATTCACAAACCTTTTACAGAATTTTCTATTAAACTTTGTTTGATGATTATAACCATTTCAAATTAGATCGTTTTCAAATAGAGAAAAACTCCCAAATTATACACACATAACTATAAATGTATCAGATATTGAAGAAAAAGCAAAAAGATCCTTACCCGAAAACTGGAAGGAGAAACTGCAGACGCCGCGAACGCCATCTCTCCCACCTCGTCATATCTCGATCGGCGTCTCTTTTCTCCCTCTCACTCTGGTTCTCTTCCGCTGCTAAATTACGAAGTTACCCTTGACCCAGGTCCGGCTCAAACTCAGCCCAAAGTTTCGGGCCTAAAAACTAAACCAATCAAATTGAATTAATTAGGGTCAATGTTCGATTGAAATGGAGATGGTCATTTTCTCTCACGTTACGGTAAAATAGGATGAGTTTTATTTCTATTCTATCCGGGATAAATGACTGTATTAAAATGGAGACAAGCCGCACCTGTGTAGGCCTAAACCATATCAACGACATTCAAGTTTTATTTCATTTTATTATTTTAAAGTTTATCCAGTGAAAGGATGGGTGCCTAAACATCTTGACCCACCAAATGTTTTTGACCCAACAGCTTTGGGAAAAAATATCAATTTTTTTTTTAAATAAGGAAAACTGATTAGTGTTTCAATTAAAGTCAATAATAACTAAGAAGATGTAGCAGTTAGATAACACATGCATGCTTAACAAGCTGTATTGATTGACCTTAATATATTGAAGTTGAATGCCCATGCTTTATTACAGAACAGGGAGATAATAGCCAAAAGTCTGCAATTTTTTATTTGATAACTTTGTTCATTATCTTATTCAGTTTTTTTTTTTTTGAATTTTATGAGAACGAAGAAAATCAATGTCAAGATCAATGGATCTCCTTCGTTATGACCACAGAATATATACTAGGCAACTCCCTTGATTGTAGCCACTTCCTTGACTTTAGACCTTTCTTTTGGATTGAAAATCTTATTCATATATGAGAAATGGTATGTGAATGGACCCAAGGAGAATCCATATCTGCGGGCTTTCATCTAAGAAGTTAAGTCACAGTAGATGAAAGTTAAGTCAGAGTAGATGATAGATTTTGAGTTTAAACTTTATCATCACTTTGATAATATAAATTGATGCATACATTTTATTTTTTCTAATAAGTTTTTAAAGGAGTTGATAGTTGAAATATATATATATATATATATTAATTTTACAAAACTTATTTAGAGTTTTTCTTTTCTCTCTCTCTCTCTCTCTCTCTCTCTCTCTCTCTCTCTCTCTCTCAACATTTGAAAAGGGTTGCTTTTAATTTGTGGATTTAAGACAATCTAAATGAAGGAAATTAAATTTTCATGTTTTGCCATCATAAAAAAAAATATTAGGAAAAAAGAAAATATGGAGGGATTTTTTTTTTTAAAAATCTACATTTTATTTTTCCTAATTCCCAACTATTTTAATTTTATTTAGGTACGCGAGAAAACATGAGAGAATCATTCTAGTTTCCTTTTTCTTTCTTTGTTTTTAATCTATTCCTTTCTCTGAATCCATAAACACAATGAAGCATTAGTTTCCCTTCAAATGCAGAAAAAAGAAGTCATTACATGCAGTTCTTTAAATCCATCACTACATTTTCTGAAAGCTCTGAGCCTCAGTTCTCTTCCTGCTCCTTTTCCTCTTATATCTGGGATAAATATAGGAGACCCCATAGAATTGAACTTAGAGAAGAACTCTAGTCTTGGAGCCATGGGACCAAGTACAGAGATCATCAAGCTGTTAAGAGTGAAGTTTTTTGCTTGAAGGAATGTAAAGAATATTTATGAAAACTAAGATGGCTAGCCTTCATTTGAACCAGAAGTTATTCAGCGAGTCCATCACTCCATCGATATCGGAAAAATAATAGATTTTTTGAGATAATTTCTCCATTTGAACCCTCCTAGGAAGATCTTATAATAGATTTTTTTGAGATAATTTCTCCATTTGAACCTTCCTAGGAAGATTTTTAAAAACCTGACTCTAAATTTTAGGTGTTGCCCTCTCTATGTATTTGTTGTAGGGCTGCATTTCTTTCTGTATTGCCGGTGCCTATGGTTTTGCTTGGCTGGCTCTGTTTTGTAGCTTGCTTTGTTCTTCTATGAGTGTTATGCTTCTCTAGAACTTGAAACCGTTTATGCAACAAATCAGTGGGCAAATCTGCAACCAGGCCAAAATGGTGCTCTGACAAACACAAAACTTATGCTACAAGTTTAGCATCAGGGGCCGGGTTTCGAATCTAAAAGAATAACATGTGAATCGAGATATGCACCTGTTTTACATGTTTTACTACGATTGCTATGTAATGTGTAATGCATTTATATTGTTCATTACATGAGATAGCAATTTCTATCCAACAAAATATCACTGTAAAAACAAAACAAAAATATTGTAAGCTTATTGTTGCAACTTTTCATTGAAATCATGGACAAGGTTTTAGCATGCAGCTTCAACACGGCGGCATGTCTCGAGGCGGCGGTGATATTTTTGCGTCAGGGGTCTTGCCATTTTTCACTATGAATGCCATTTCCATTCCCCAAGTCAAATGTCGCTCTAAATGGCAGTGCATGAACCAAACTCCGGTTACAAATCAAACATACCCAAATCACATGTAGCTATTAATAACAATAGTGTTTAAATAAATCATTTAGTTATATGATTTTCTATCATTCTGAAGCTTTTAAAATAGTTGGTTGATTCACGACATACCTGGGTTGCTGGCGCGGAATCTTATAGCCACCCAGCCACTCTTGGGCACTGCAATGGTATTTTGCATTGGAGGGTCCACAAGATTATACCTTAAAGGATCCTTATTTTTGTCAAAATTCCCAAATCCCCACCCCACAACATAAAAACTATATCCATGTAGATGCATGGGATGGTCTGCCCCTTCAACAAAGTTTGTTCCTTGCAAAACTAGCTCCACTGCTGAATTATACTCAAGCACTTTCACTTCCGTCCCACGTTGCGGTATCTCTAGCACCAAAGGAAGATAATCCGCAGTAAAGTTGAATATCAAAGGCGGAATATTAGGAAACTTATCTCCATAGACACCATTAATGTGTTTATAGTAAGCTTCACGTATGTCAATATTGGATGGAGCATAGAAGCTTATGTTGTTGACACTTGCAGCCAATCGAGTCCCATTTGGTCCAGCACATGAATTATTATTAGCACATGGGACTGTGTTAACAGAAACAGTGAAAATTAATTTAGTGGTCATGTTCAATGGGACAGTGCTGGGATGATCAATGCTGGCTAAACTTCTCAGGCTACCGGTGAAGGTTGCCGAGGCGTTTGTGTCATTGTAAGGTGGAAGATGAGGCAAAGGAGGGGGTGAAGATGGAGTGTACTTTCCTTTGTATTGGACTATGGCGGTGGTGCTGGTGTTATCGTAGGGGACGCCAACGGTGCTGACATAGGCCTTGGCGGCCATGTAATAGTGATCAGGTGGCTGGTTACCTTGTAGCAAAACATCCATGGTTTGGCCGGGTGAGATTGTGATATAATCACTTTTGAGTGGCTTTGTGTAGGTGCCATCGGTTCCAACCACTGTGATTTGGTGTTTGGCTATTCCAAAGAAGAAAAGGTCTGTCATGCCAACGTTAGCCATCCGGAGGAGATAGGTCTTGCCATGTTCAACCACCAGCTTGAATGTACCTGCATAATTTAAGTGAGAGGGTTATTGTTTTGGTTTTGTCAAGGTAAATTCTTCAACGTCCAGTGTAATGATATAGAATAGCTAGTATTGAATTTCATCGATCAATTCGAATGTTATAAGATTCCTTCGAAATAAAAAATAAAATCGTACATAAATCAACAATGATTAAAAATATTTACAAGTGATGACCCTAAAAAAATTTGTATTTAATAAAAATCTAAATAACAACCTTTTATTTTAAGACATTTGCCATTGCCTTAAGACATTTGTCTTTCCCTTTTCTAACTTTGGTATTGTAATGGATTACAACTCACAGACATGCTTACCAACAATTCAACTTTTCATATTTTCATGCATAAATAAAAGACGTTTATTAACCGGTCCAATGGACTTTTCCATGTCTGGCTCGGTGCACAAAATTTAATACGCGGTTTTAGAATATTGATATCGGTTCAATCAAATGGTGCTATACAAATGTTGTTTCTTGGGTTAATATTTACCTAGGTAAGATTGGTGAATATATATATATATAAAGAGTATACTCTTTCATATGTAATTATTCGTCTTATGTTAGAAGTATAGTAATTTAAGATTACCCAAAATTTATTCTTTATCTCCTAAAGGTGAGCTATTGGAACTCCTTGTATCTATATTTATAAGTCAAATAGTGTTCTTTTAACTATTAAATAAAAACATTTTTAAAGTGCAAATATTTATTAAAGAGTGTAGATAAAATTTCACTCTCTTAAAAGTTCAACTTGTTATATAAATAACATCTCATTATTTTCTAGGATCAACGACAACCATTCAATAATTTCTCTTCCAGTGGTCTCTTATTATATGACAAAGGGATAAAGACCTCTTATTATATGACAAAGGGATAAAGCTTGCCAATAATTTCTCTTCCACTAGTGGTCTCTTATTGTATGACAAAGGGATAAAGCTTGCCTATCATTTATTGTATGGCAAAGCCCCAAAGTAGTTCATACCCCAAATTAATGTACGCGCACGTGTGTACACACACATATTTTTATATCTTAAATTTTAGTTAATAGATACAATAAGATTTGAATAGTGTAACGTGAACCGTTACATGTAATAATTTTTTAATTTTTTGAGACTAAATTTCATTTAATATTAAAATGATCACATTATGTGAGGACTCATGTAATAATTATTTTGTTTTATTTTAGAGTTAAGTTACGTCATTTATTAACTTACTTGACTCCGAAAGAATAAAAGATAAATAAATGTTTATACACAATAACCACAAATTGTTATTAAGTGCTTATTTGAATGAGCAGTGGAAACGACATTTAGAAAAAAGTTATTTACTAGTACATTTTTAAAATACCCGTTCTGATCTTGAAAATGTCCAAATAAGTGTTTTAAGAAGTCCAAACAAATACCCACTTATCCCAAAAACTCGTTTAAAACGTGAAAAATGGCCCAACGGACGGTAGAACCACCCATCCAAATACAGCCTAAATCAAAGATTCTTGGAAAAGAAAATTCTTTGAAGTTGAGATTGCCATGGTTTTCAAAGTAGAGTTGAAAGAGTGGTGATCTATAGCTCATGCATGTTTGTCCGCATCTTTGTCCAAATAAAGGATAGTCATTAATTATTATCACATCAACTATTTTTTAAAAAATTATCTCATAAATTAATAATTTTTATCTCAATCACATCATTCAAATACCTTTTTTAAATAAATATGCATGACCACGTAACATTATCCAAGTTAAAATAAGCTTAATTCAATCAAATAACAAAAAGGACAAAAAGAAAAAAGTAAAAGTGAGACTAATATAAATTAAGTGAGAAAAGAAGAAAAAATTTCCAACTGGTGGGTTGATTTTTACACCTGGTTTTGAGCAAGGATATAGGTCCCCTGGTTGACCATTGATGGTAAGAGCATCAGAGGTGTCAGGGTTTCCTCCTGTCCTAAGGAACTCACTTTCAACCGCCCTTATATCTGATTTCCACCACTCTCCTGCATTTCAACAATAATTTCTACCTTCAATTGCTCTGGCTGATACAAATTGTCAAAAATAAGATGATTTTCAGTGCAATTCTGCAGAAATGTGTACCTAATATGATGGGAACTTCTGTATGAGGCTTAACATAAGGATAACTGGTTCCATGTTTGGGATAGACAATAATAACACCATGGACTGTGGCTCTTGACCAGTCACTGTGAGCATGCCACCATAGAGTTCCTTCTTCCATGGAAAGCACAATCTTTTGGCTAAATTTTCCACCCGGTTGTATCGGGCACTGTGTGATGTATTCCGAGCCATCTGACCATGGATTCCTTGGCTGTTTCACTCCATGCCTGTAACATATGGAATTGTATTTAACTCCCTCTCTCTCTCTCTCTCTCTTAAGCGATGTGTGTGGTCTTGTAAAGTGTTTACGCGCATATAGAGTTTGTCTTGTAACCACACATTCAAAGGACACGTGGTTAACAGGATTCTTGGTCATAAAAAAGTTATCTCCCTCTTTCTCTCTCTGTGGGCAAAGGAAAAAAGATGAAATTCATACCAGTGAATTGTGATGTTTACATTGCCTTTATTATAAACATCCACATAGAATGTATCTCCTTTGTGAGCATACAGAGTTGGTCCCGGAAATTGTCCATTTACTGTCAAGATGTTCTTGGTGCTGCAGAGTCTCGTGTATGGAGTTTCTTTCACCTGCAATGAAAAAATAAAAAAATAGCCTTGCCCATATGAACAATATGCAAACATTTGTACCTATATATATTGATCAAAGCGCGACGGATCAAATGCTTATATAGATGTAAAAAAAAAAGAAAAATCTATGCAACTCTTCATGAAGAAAGCCTTTTGAATGCAATCACAGATGGTGAGAATTATGCCTTTTCTTCCTGTCATCAAAACATAATTTGTTTATATTATTGAGATCATTGTACTTACTATAAAAGTATAACGAGCCCAAGCGTGGGAAAGGATAACGCCATCAAATAATAGTAAGCAAAAAATTTGGAAGATCAAGACCTTCATCATCGACTGCATTTCTAAACAATGATATATATATATATATATATATATATATATATATATATATATACACGAACGAATTTCTTTTTGGGTTTCGAATGCTTATAACACTTGCATAAAGATCTTGAGCTATATATATTTATAGAGGTAGAAAGTGGAAACAAAAGAAGTTAGGTAAAATTGAGGACCCACTGTGCATATAATTATATTATATATAAACTTATCTGGGTTTCCAACTGATAAACATGTCATTTCTTTTCATTTGCTTAGTTTTTCCATGGATTGTACTTTTCAAACATTTTGAATCATGAGTCATGCAAACAACATAAGCTTATATCGTAAAAATAGAGATCTTAGGTTATTTATAAAAATGTGTCTTGAGGTGACTGGGACTAAAATTCTATATATAGTTGACACTTCGATAACAGAGTTAATATCAATTTAAATTATATTAAAAGGTTTCCTATGCATATCCTATAGTTTTTTTTATAAACAAGTGAAATCTATTACTAAACCCTCCAATTAATTTAATTACAGTATTTCATATTATATATATATATATGTATTTAAGTATCATGACCAAAAAACTAAAATGGCATAAAACCCTTTACCATGTGATTTAGACCACAAGGGAATCCTAAATTGCAAAACTAAAATAGTAGTTGCTCTTAAATATATTAAAATCATATTTTAAATTTCCGATGGCCATTCGGAACAGAAAAAATTCTTGACTTAAAGGTGATTATCAATTTCACAACTAAATGTTCTATCATGGGGTATTTTAAATTTCTGAACATTGTTGAGCATTTTATACGTTGACATCTAATTTTTTTATCATATTCAATATAAGATTAATAGGCTATTAACATGATAATAAAACATGAACTTACAAATGGACCATATAATGTACTATTTCATATATTGTACTGTTTAAATGCATATACTTAAATGCTTACTCTTTGTACTGCATTACACATGGCATGATTCTGTTCTGTCGTGCTCTTTGGTTCTGTTCTGATTCGGTTCTAGTCTGTTATGTTCTATTATATGTTATTCGGAGTCTGTTCCGATTCTGTTTTGTTATGTTGTGTCTTATTCTAGGCCCACTACAGGATTGAGCGATATGACTTATGCTAGATCATGACCCAGAGGGTAGAAGCCCCACGAGTGTCTGCTTATGGGCAGTTGGTAAATGCTCATATGCCTGATTGGCATCCTGTCGTGTTGATCATTTCATTTATCATTGGCTATATCATGCAAAAGCCAGTTAGATGTCAACGTATAATTATCCAGCCGGGGAATTTATTTACATTGTTGACATTTAGTTGAATGTGGTGCATTTGATTTGGCAAGTTTATAAATGATTGCTGAGATGACCCATTTCTGCCTCCCAAAAATCACTCATGCACCTTTAATTATCTTCAGCAACATATTTACATGCTAAATACCCCACTTTTGAAGTCCAATTTGTAAGTTCATTTGTCGGTATTATAAAAAATATACCATTTTAAACTTTAACATGGTAATAAGCTTATTGAATATACAGAGTTTGCTTTAGTTAGGAGAAGACCGTTTAAAGATTAATGAACATACAAGTCATATAGCTTCCCAGAAACCTCTCAGATCATTGCCCAATTGTATTGAAGGAAGATGATCGAGATTGGGGGCCTCGGCCTTTCAAATTCTTGATTTTGTAACTATAATTAAGTTTATCAAGAACAAGGTAATTCCAACATCTCTTTTCAAGATTGTATAATTTATGTAAAGAAAAAGATTCAAATAAATTTTTCAAATTGCTTCCGCTATGAATTCATCCAAGAAACAACAGCTTGAGTGCAACATTTTGATACATTAAATTTAAAATTTTTTGTTTATGTAGATTTCGTTGGTGTCAAGCAAAATATTGGCTTTGACTTGTGTACAAATAAATTTTATAGACATGTGAACGTATAACATGCAAAGACTCAAAAAAATGTGTGGAAAAGAAAAGAAAAAACTAATAAAAAAGGCTTTCTACCATTATATTTATTTCTACTTTTTTTTGATTGCCTTTTTAGGGCCTTTGTACTAATGCCAACAATATGGATATGAAAACAAAACCTAATTATAATACAAATAATATTAAATAGCCTTAATGTGCAAAGAAAAAAATTTCATGGCTACTTTTTATATCAAAAAAAAAAAAAAAATTAATTCATATGATTTGTTTTCATAATATTAGAATGTGAGATGTTTATCCTATTTGTAGATGATAATTTTAAATTTATCATGTTATTTAGTTATGCACCATGTACAAATGTAATGTTTTTTTTTTTTAATTAAGACTTGCTTGTAATAAATTTGGTATTGTCTAGTTTGCAATACACTTATATACTATACCTTTGTATGTGTAAAAAATTATGAATTAGTTAAAGGGCTCTAAATCATTCAATTTTTGTTTACTTTTGTCTTCATTTGATTACTTTAAAGCGAATGGAATAGTTGGAGTGGGTGTTTGTAGAGTGGTAGATTAGTTTAACAAAGTCATTTATCACTTCTCTTTCTTTATTTACTCAAAAACAAATGAGTGATCCACGATTAAGATCATTGGTAAGAGTGACATTTTTCACACGCACTGTTCAAGTTTGAGGTTTCATATACACGCACTCTTAAAAATAGCTTTTGGAATCTACTTGAATATTAGTAAAAGGTTAGGTAAATTATTTTCATCGCAATTGGACTCGTGTGTATGAAAATCGATTCTTGAATGAATTTGAGAAATTATATTCATTACAAGTTTAATTATTTAATTGTTCCAACCTATATCCACTACAAGAGAAAGCCTTTATTCCGACACCATATGAAGTCGGAAATAACTCACTTAGCGTCGGCAATAATCATTTCCGACCAGTAATAGACGTCGCCCAAATTAGTCGGTAATAAAATCGTCAGAAAAAGATTACCGACAAAAACCTTGGCGTGTCGAAAATAATTAACTATTTCCGACGCATATTAGCGTCGGTAAAAGATTATTTCCAACCACAAACAATGTCGAAAAAAAGCATTATTTCCGACC
Organism: Nyssa sinensis; assembly: GCA_008638375.1. Taxonomy (NCBI): domain Eukaryota; kingdom Viridiplantae; phylum Streptophyta; class Magnoliopsida; order Cornales; family Nyssaceae; genus Nyssa; species Nyssa sinensis. The sequence goes on from CM018038.1 coordinate 10,546,107, forward strand.
ACAAACATTGTCAGAAAAAATTATTTTTTTGGACCACAAACAGTGTCAGAAAAAAAGCATTATTTTCGACCACAAACATTGTCGGAAAAAATGATTTTTTCCGACCACAAACATTGTCGGAAAAAATCATTATTTCCGACCACAAACAGTGTCAGAAAAAAGCATTATGTCCAACCACATACATTGTCAGAAAAAGCATTATTTCCAACCAAAAACACTGTCGGCAAAACATTATTTCCCACCATCGACGCCATCGGTAAAATACTATTTAAGACATATATCTATAGTGATAATTTAAAAGCTGACAGTCAATGCAGAATGATATAATTTAGACATGAATTTACAGTGACAATGCTAAGCCAACACTTGTGAAGAAGCCAACATGTAATAACTTAACATCCCAACTGCTTTACTACATGGCACACTGGTACCATTTAAAACAATTACCCAATCCTACAAAGTCTCGTCACAACTTTCTAAAGTTTGGCTACATGAACCATATTTTGCTATTCAGCTCTATCCAGAAGAAGGAAAAGAAATATGAGGTGTTTATGCAGAAAAATAAAATAAAATCTTATTCATATGCTCAACTCTAAAGCCCAACTTTATTTGTTCATTTTATCAATCCTATTCATATGCAAAATTCAAAGAATACAACAGGCAGCCACCATCTAAAATATGCAAAACCATGAGACAAGGCACTTTATTCAGGAACAAATAATAGTATTGCAGTGGAACTTAATGACCACATACATCAGCAGAGCAGTCTCTTTAAGTACATTAAGGAATCTAACGCCCAACTTTATTTGTTCATTTTTATATTCTTAATACTGCATCTCTGACAAGAATAAAGAATATACATCATCAATTACCCAACTCAATTTATAACAGTATACGAAACATCAAGCTTCTCACCATTTTATTCTATCAAACTTTTATAATAGTAGGCTTTCCGCCCATTACTTGAGTGTACAACCTTAATTGGTTATTTTTGGCCCTTCCACAGTCTCTCCTTGTAGAGGTCGAACCTGAACAAGAAAATTGAAATCATAATTAGAGAGTGTAATATAGATAGAAAGTAAAAAAAAAAATTATTAATCAATCTTAACTCGAATATTACCCTGATGAGAGGAAGATGTGGCAGCCATTGAATTTGACGAAGAACCATCACCATGTGTAGAGTCCATTTAGCTTCTGTTCAACAAAATGCAAACTAATCAATAAGGATTGAGAAAAAAATAATCAATCATTAATATGGCAGCAAACAGACTCCTTCCTTGGCCAATAGGATTGAGGGAAAAAAAAGAAAGAATGTTGTTTATTTTCTGTTCCTGAATTTCTCTCTCTCTCTCTCTCTCTCTTTTCAAGTTTGAATGCATTAGACCAACAAGGAAGGGAATATAGTCTACAAGGGGCAAACCCCAGGCAACCCACCAGAAGAACAAGCATATGCTAAAAACTAAGCTAGCAACAATAGCATAAAAAAAGAAAAAAAGAAAACAGAAAACAGAGAAGGGTAGACCAAGCTAACTCAGCAAAGCATAGGCCATCAAAATATTCTAGCATTGATGCAAACAATAATATTAGCAGATGCCCATTCTCTAATTCAAAAGCTATATTTTAATGCCAAATAATTAACGAATGTTAAATTTGTTACTATGCCAACCACCTAATTATACATTTGATATTGGCATTCTTCAATTCAAGCCTAATTTCATGGGGTCCTGCAAGTTTAGACTATCCATTCTTCAAGGCTTTCCAATGAAAGTGATTTGGGGTGGGCTTGAGTAGTGTCCAAGCTTAAAAGAATAATAAATCAAAAATCAAAAAGAATAAAGACACTGTCACTCAGTCACATAAGACAGAGATCAGAACACCACCTCATAATCCCACCAACCAAAGAACTGCCAAATTGAAACAACCAGTGCCAGATATCCACAATTTGCAGAAGCTTTACATCCAAACAACCCACAAAACCTTCCCACACCTGAACCACAACACACCAATTCCAAAGACCTGCTGAATAGGAAAATGAAATGAACAAGAGTTGCACTACCCACTCCAACACTTATTGGAGTGTTAACAATTATTGTTAGAGTTAACAATTTAAAAATCTGTTATAATTTTTATCTATGATTTTGAATCTGAATTTCATCTCAAATTGGAACAAACAGAACATTATCAACATCTAAAATGCTTGCCAGAAATTAGAAACATATCCATCATCACCAAATAAATACATAAATAATGAGTCATTATCACAGATAGCATGGCAGGCTAGCAATAAAAAATTTGGTCACAAAAACACCCCTAGCTAGAACAACCCATGTAGGATTATGCTTCGACAAGAGAAGGTGAACTGCATAAAAAACTCATTTCACATACGCTTTTGTATCTTTATAATGATCCCAACTTCTGCTTTATAATTACAAGGCCAAGTCAAGCATTACGGATTTACTGGCCTGTTAAAGAGATAGAAACCTCTCCTTTTCATTTCCTTGAATGAAACAATTCAATGGAGAGACCTTATAAAGAAACAGGAAAAGAATAAGAGGAAGAAAGAAAGAAAAAGAAAACTAATGCCATGCTTCCACATAGATGTTGACAGCCAGACCACCTAAACCAGATGTATAGATGATTCCTATATTTCATACAAGATCTAAAGAGCTCTCTCTGGGTGGGCACTAAAACCTTCCATGTATGGAGCAGTACATCAAAATATATATATATATATATATGGGGGTGTTTTAGTAAAAACTACTCAGCACTCATCTTTTCTTTAGGTTTAGGAATACAAAAAATGATATGCCTAAATATCCACAAAAAATGGAGTGCTTCTTGAACAAGACCAGTGTTACTTACTGAACAAGTGAGTGAGTTATCAAAGTCAAAACTCAAATCTAGCAAGCATACCATGTGCCTGTCATCTCTATCTAATTGGTACTGCTAAAACAGCAAGGAGAATGCAGATATTCTGCTACAAACTTATTTTTGCAAAGCAAGTGGTATGAAAATTTCAGCATCCATGGAATTCCATCTTCATCACCACCAAGTAAACACATAGGATAGGAGGACCATTACTCAATTTCAGTCCCAGAAATACAGAACTTCCCCATTTGAAACCTGAAGATGGAAAATAATAAAATTTTATGTACACTAACGTTCTACCCAGATGAAATGCTATATAGCTTCATGATCCATCACAAATAGGTCTTAGTGGTGGTAAAATATCTTCAGTCACTGGAAAGTATCCCAAATACCATTTGAGGTCTTTTCCTCAATGAGAATCTCCTGTCCTTTGAATAACATCAATACCTTTAAAACCGACACCATTGGATCCATTCTGGAACGAAAATGGTTCAATAGACCTACCTACAGTGGCGGAGCCACGGCATCACTCAGGGGTCAACCCCACCCAAAAAAAAAAAAATTTGATATTTTTATTTTTTTAGCTTTCATTTGTATAGAATTTTTTTTTTTTAAAAAAAAGGAAATAGAAGTTGTCCCCCCCCCCCCCCAAAAAAAAAAATTATATTTTCATAAGATACCTTCTTAAATCCAACTGATAAACAATAAAAGAAGAAGAAGAATAAGAGGAGAAGGAGGCATACCTGGCTTTGGGGAGAGAGAGAGCTGTTGATGATGCAGAGGGCTTAAATCGATTAGCGGCGATGACGACGACGACGACGACACGAGAGGGGCTTGCTTCGACGACAACTAAGAAAATCTCTTTCACTTCGTGCCCTAAGTCTCTCTGCGACGAAGAAGACGGAGGCAAAACGTACGAGAGACAGAGAGATCTCGAACACTGTTATTTTTTTGTGGGTCTAGAGGTTCGATCGGCGAGAGAGGTGAGAGATCACAGAGATCGATCGGCGAAAGACAGAGAGAGAGGTGAGAGATCAGAGAGAGGCGCGAGGTTTGAGAGTGGCGCGAGGTTGAGAGTGCCTAGACAGATTGAAAGCATAACAGGTTATTTCCGACTAATATATACGTCGGAAATAATACACTGCCATTTCCGACCAAAAACATGGTCGGTTCTAGATACTTATTTCTGACAACGACTAGTATAGTCGGTAATAGTAACTTTTATTTCCGACACATAATATTTTGGTCGGTAATAAATAATTATTTCCGACACGCAGAAGTTTTGGTCGGTAATAGTATTATTTTCGACGCTATTAAGCGTCGGAATATATGATTTATTAATTTTAGTTATTTCTTACCCATAAAATGGTCGATTATAATTTATTATTTCCGACACATAATATTTTGGTCGGTAATAATTAATTATTTCCGACACACAGAAGTTTTGGTCGGTAATAGTTATTATTTCCGACTCTATTACGCGTCGGAATATATGCTTTATTAATTTTAGTTATTTTTGACTCATAAAATGGTCGATTATAATTTATTATTTCCGACACATAATATTTTGGTCGGTAATAATAATTATTTCCGACCCACAGAAGTTTTGGTCGGAAATAATTATTATTTCCGACTATTGATAGCGTCGGAAATAACCCCGTCGCCTTTCTCCCACCATTCCCGACATTTAATTTTTTTTCATTGTAAATATTCAATATAACCGACGAAACTATAACCGACGGCTAAATATGCGTCGGAAATAATCTGAATTCTTGGAGTGATCAGTGCTTGGATTAAATTAATTTTGTGTTGGTTGCACTCTTTTCAAATTTGGAGTGTGACATAACTTTTCCATTTACTATCTTATTTGTCATTCTTCTCTATACCTGATGAGAAATTATTCCATATATGATAATTTTGATTTCACTAAATGCGAACACTTACAAAAGTGGCATAGTAAAATAGCATGTTGGATATAATAAAAACAATGATCTAATCATTTAGCCTCTTGAATCCTTGCTATGTGATTTAGACCCTAAACCCTAAACCTTAAAGCAGATAATTATATTTGCCCCAAAGGATAGAGAGAGATAATTATGATCAAAAGTGTCGGTATTGTTCCTTTGATAATCTGTTTAGGAGTTTCGTGATGGAGAATGGAATTGGTAGGAGGCTGATTGTTTCTCATATGTTGTCCGTTAATGATCCCCTAGTTTTTTGTGTCGCTGAAGAGAGGCAGCTCCATTACTTGAGATGTATCCTGATTTAGTTTTGAAATATACATTAATTTTGAATGGGCTCGAATGATAGGAGCTTATCTATTTGCCCCAATCCAAGAAACTAAAATTCATATAAACTTTCATTCAATCCAAATTGGATTTATTTATAACCTAGTGTAGCATTACTCAGGTCTACATATTGGAGAAAAGTCTACCATTGATTTCGTAGTACAATTAATTAATTGCACAAAAAGAAAAAACAAAAGAAAAAGAACGAAAGAAAAAAATATAGTGATGTGACATAAACTAAAACTAAAGGGTTTCTTTGTATATTTGTGTATAAACTATAATAATAGCTCCCAAAGGGGACATCATAGTGGCCTACCTTAAAGTCTTGTGATTGAACATCATTCTACTTAAAAGCATTATAAATGAAGTATGACTTTTCTGTATGCCTGAATTATATATATACTGAGAATAAATATTCAGGCATACAATCTTAAGACGAATTTGCTCTCTCTCGGTATTTAAGGTGATGAGCAATCGTCTCCTAAGATAAAACGGATTTCGGTTCTAAAGAAGCAGCACTTCAATCTTTAGAACCCTACGAACACAACTGTATCAACATTCGAACTTAACTTATGCAGAGAGAAAGAATGCAATTTTCGGATGGAATGAAATGCAATGAAGGTCTGGTATTTATAGGCTTCTTCATGACTGTCTGGTACAGTCATGAAGGTTCAGTTGTGTCTGTTCATGGCGAACAGACACAGGAAATATGACTGTTCAGTCAAACCAACGTCATCGCAAAATGATGGCGTTTAGGACTCCCAACGGTAACCGTACGCATGTGGCAAAACGACTGCGTTTTGGACTTCCAATGGTAACCATACGCATGACACAAAATGACAGCGTTTCGGAATCCGAATGGTAACTTAAACGCAAGTTTAAAACGACTGCGTTTTCTGGTTGGAAAATTTTAAATAAATTTTCTCCAAAAAGATATATACAAGCTCAGGGCGGGGCGGGGGCGGCGGCTTGTGCGCACGTGTGTGGTGGTCCAAGTATTTGCTTAGGTCCTCCCTCTTCCACAAAACTGGGGTGCCCTTTGGGGTCCAAACCCCACTCCAAGTTAGGTGTATATATACTAATAAAAAGTCTTGAACCCATCCTATGTGAGACACAAGTTTTTTGCACAAGTTTCAAGCTTTTGTTACCATTCCTAAGTGGTGATGTTTGGAGGCAATTTCTCATTTACCCCTTAATGGTTTTGAGCAATCCAATATTTAATCTTCTTCTCTTCATGGAGGAGAACACATTCCCATGTGGACCCACTAAAATTAATTTGTGAGACCTACTTTAATTTTAGCTCAAATTAGCTATTTATTATGCTCAACCCATTATTTTTCCAACACTTTCTTGGTCCATGCCGGTCCCTAGAAAATATATCCTCAGAGGGTCCAAAACGATCTCATTAATTAATGCGCACACACACACACACACACATATATATATATATATACGCACAGACAGAGAGAGGGAGGGAGAGGGTCCAAAAACTTTATAAAAGAAGGATATAACAACCAATACACATTTAGATTCTGAACAAATCTTTTCAAAGGATGGGTGCCTAAACATCTTGACCCACCATATGTTTTTGACCCAACAACTTTGGAGAAAAAATATCATTTTTTTTTGGTTTAAATAAGGAAATTAAACTGATTAGTGTTTCAATTAAAAATCAATTCTGACCAAGAAGATGTAGCAGTCGATAACACATGCATGCTTAACAAGCTGTATTGATTGACCTGATCTTGATGTTGAATGCCCATGCGTTATTAGACAACATGGAGATAATAGCCAAAAGTTTGCAATTTTTTATTTGATAACTTTATTCATTATCTTGTTCAGTTTCTTTTTTTCCTTGTTATTTTTAAGATTTTATGAGAAAGAAGAAAACCAATGTCAACATCATTGGATGTCCTTGGTGATGACCACAAAATATATACTAGGCAACTCCCTTGATTTTAATAAACTAATTCAGAGTAGATGAAAGATTTTGAGTTTAAATTTTATAACGTTATCTTCATAATATGAATTGATATATACATTTATTCTAATAAGTTAAGTTTTTAGATGTGTCGGTAGATGAATAATAATATATATATATATATAAATTGTTTGACTCAAAATAATAAAAAAACAAATTGTTAAATTGTATATAGTATAAAACAATTCACATCAGCCTTTGGAGCAAGTAAAACTTGATTTATTATATGAAGAATAAAAAAATAGTTGGCCAAACAGCAAAAGGGAAGAAGCTATTCACTTGAAATGTGAACCGTAGCTACATGAATAGTAGCGTTAATTAAAAACAGAAAAAAACTTTTTGTGCGGCTGGAGGCTTGCGGCATCTTTCTTTTTGGCTGCGGCTACAACGGCTTACATCCACCCATACATATATATATATATATATATATATATATAAAGTCTAACTTTAATACAATTAGGATTTGTAATCCTAATTAAATTAATAATACCACTCTTACTAGGACAATGACTCCTAGTCTCATTATGATTAAAATAAATCAAATCCTACAACTATTATGACTCAACTTTAAAAGTTTACTAAAATGTAACTTGGTTTAATTGGCTTACATTGCCTCCTTTAAACCAAGGTCTTCAAGCTTCACCATGCCAAGTAACTTTTTCAACTTTAAAAAAGAATTTATTTTGAGCGACTTTCTAAAAATATCTGCAACTTGTTCTTCAGAAGGACAAAAATCAAGCTGAATCTCCTTGTCATTCACCAAGTCACGAATGAAGTGAAACTTGATATCAATGTGCCTGCTTCTCCCATGAAAAACTGGATTCTTCGTCAATGCAATGACTGACTTGTTATTACAAAATATTGTTGTAGGACTATCCTGCTTGTGTTGTAAAATACTAAGCATCTGCCGTAACCAAACTGCTTGAGTAGCAGTATTCCCTGCTAAAATGTACTCTACATCTGCTGTTGAAAGAGCAACAACTTGTTGCTTTTTAGAAGATCAAGAAAATACACCAAAACCAAGATGAAAGACATATCCTGAAGTACTCTTTCGCATCTCAGTATCACCTGCCCAATCACTATCTGTATATCTAACAAGTTCTAAACTGTTAGAAGATGAGTAAAAAATACCATCACTTTGCGTACCTCGAATGTATCGCAAAATTCGTTTAGCAGCTTGCAAGTGAGATTGATGTAGAGTCTCCATAAATCTGCTAATCAACTCAACACCAAACACAATATCTGACCTAGTAGAAATCAAATATCTCAAGCTTCCTACCAACCTTTTAAAGTAGGTTGGATTCAAAAGATCACCTGTTTCATCTCTCACCAACTTCAACCTCTCTTCAACTGGAGTCAAAATTGGATTGGACTTGTCCATCCTGAACTTTTTCAAAACATCACTGGCATACTTTTTCTGTGAAATAAAAATTCCACCATCTGTTTGAACAACTTCAATGCCAAGAAAATAAGACATTAGTACCATATCTGTCATCTCAAAGTGAGCTATCATAGCCTTCTTGAATTCTGAAATCAATTTTGGATTATTGCCAATAAATATTAAATCGTCAACATATAAGCACACAATAAGAATATCACTATGTGAATTAGACTTGACATATAAAGTATGCTCATAAGGACATCTCTCAAAATCATGCTCAACAAAATAAGAGTCAATGCATGTATACCACGTTCTTGGCGCTTGCTTAAATCCATACAAAGCCTTATTCAATCTAAAAACTTTATTTTCATGCCCTTTTATCACATAGCCGACATGTTGCTCAACATAAACCTCTTCTTCAAGTATACCATTTAAGAAAGCAGATTTAATAACCATTTGAAAAATTCTTCAATTATTTTGAGCAGCAAGAGAAACAAACATACGAACTATATCAAGTCTAGCAACAAGAGCAAACACCTCAAAATAATCAATACTTGGCTTTTGTTTGTAACCTTTAGCCACCAATCTCGCTTTAAAGCGATCTATCTCACCATTGGGCTTGTACTTTATCTTGTACACCTACTTCACACTAATTGGTTTCTTACCACTAAGAAGAGTAGTAAGTTGCCATGTGTTATTCTTCTCAATTGCATGGATTTCATCATCCATGGCTTTAATCCAATGATCATTACGAAAGGATTCTTCAAAAGTAACTAGATCACAATCTATAAATAAAGCAAAATTCACTAAATCTTCATTAGTTGGCTCATTATCATTACCAACAACATAATCCTGTAAGCGAGCAGACAAGTGGCGCTGACATTGAGGATGGTTAGAGGACTCTGCATGAGGTGATGACACATCTGAAGATGGAGGATCTCTAATCTGAGGCTCACTCTGTATTTCATTCTGTGGATCTACATTATTAAAAGTTAAAGCTAGCTGGATTTGATCATTCTGAGACTAATCTCAAATTCCTTGCTCATCAAAAGTCACATCACGACTGATAATCACCTTCTTTGTTATTAGATTATACAACTTGTAAGCCTTTGACAATTGACTGTAGCTAATGAAAATACATTTTTCACCTCTATCATCAAGTTTTTTTTTAAGATGATCTGGCACATGAGCATATGCAATGCATCCAAACACCCTTAAGTGTTTAATAACAGGCTTCTGTCTGCTCCAAACTTGCTACGGGGTTTTGTTAAAACATTTCTAGTAGGGCACATATTCAAAACATAAATAGCACAAGTAACCACTTCAGCCCAAAATCTTTTAGGCAAATTTTTAAATTTCAACATATATCTAACCTTATCCATAACAGTTCTATTCTTTCTTTCTGCCACTCCATTTTGCTGTGGAGTATATCTAGCAGTCAATTGATGCTTAATACCACGTTTCTCCAAAAAATCATCACAAACAAGATATTCTGTACCCCTATTAGTTCTCAAAGTTTTAATTTGAAATCCATTTTGCTTTTCAACATAAGCCTTGAATTTTTTAAAAGTATCACAAGCATTAGATTTATGTTACAAAAAATAAACCCATGCTTTTCTGCTAAAATCATCAATGAATGTAATAAAGTACTTACTGCTACCATTAGAAGGTACCTTCACTGAGCACAAATCTGAGTGTATCAACTCTAAAAGCCTCTTGGCTCTCCATGAATTTCTTATAAGAAAAACATCTCTATGTTTCTTTCCCATAACACGAGTTTCACAAACTCTATTTGGGATATCAATAGTAGGCAAATCAGAAACCCAATGTTTTCTAGCAAGAAAATTAAGATTGCCAAAATTCACATGCCCAAAACGCATATGCTATAACCAACTATCATCATCCATCATAGAACTAAAATAAGGTAAATTTTCATATTTAATACTCAATGAAAATAATCGATTTGGAATCATATTTACCTTTACTATTAGCCCCATACGATCATCATTGATTGTCCAAACTCCATGGTGGATTCGCATATCATAACCTCTTTCTAAAAAATGCCCCATACTCAACAAATTTTGTTGCAAACCTGGTACATAAAACACATCTGAAATATACTTGTGAGACTCATTCTTTAATCTGATTGATATTCTGCCTTTACCCATCACAGGTATCTTTGAATTATTTTCAAACTTTACCTCTGATCGAACTGACTCATCCAAATTAGAAAACATGTCTTTCTTACACACACATGTGATTACTACAGTTAGTATCTAAATATCACTTAGCACCATCATCATTATCCACAACATTACAAGCCAATATCACGGTTTCTACTTCATTATTACCACCAGGATTATTTTCAGCAACATTAGTTTGATGATCTCTATTATTCGGCCTTCTAGATCTGCAATCAGACTTTTTATGCCCAAACTTGCCACAATTAAAACATTGATTATTGGATTTATGAGATTGTGGATTAGAATTGTTACCATCCCCTCTTCCTTGGACTGGTCTGTGCTGTCAATTATTATTTTACCACTGATTATTGTTCTGCCACTGGTTGTCTCTGCTTCTTCCTCCACCAGATTTATTTTTCCCATGATTGCCTCTGTCTCCTCTATTGTTGTGATTCTACCCTCTATTTTGGTAACCTTGAAAACGTTGATTAAATCTTGCATTATTCTGAGACTCGCCTTTTTTATTCTTTAAATTTAATTGAGCTTGCAAAGTTTCCTCTACTAAATTTTTTGATCTCTCATTCAAGCGTTGTTCATGAATGGTCAACAAACATTGTAATTCATCCACTGTCATGGACTTCAAGTTAACCGACTTTTCAATAGCTGTCACTTTATATTCAAACCGTAGCGTCAAGTTTCGAAGAATTTTTTCAATTATTTGACGGTCTGCTATTTCTTCACAATTAGTCCTCATCTCATTAACAAGTGCCGCGATTCGAGAAAAATACTCAAAAATAGTTTATGATTTTTTCATCTGCAACAACTCAAAATCTCTATGCAGTTTTTGTAATCTAACCTTTTCACCTTATCAACACTAACATATATTTTTTTAAGAATATCCCATGCTTTTTTCGCAGATTGAACATGGGCAATTTTACTAAGAATAGAAATATCTAAAACTTGATGAATGCAATTTAAAGTTTTGAAGTGTACTTGCCTTGTTGGCCCATCTGCATCTTCTACAAGCTCTTCCTTAATGAACTTTGTTGTCAAACCACTTGAATAAAAAAAGGTCATAGTCGAAATCTCTCAAATATGAAAAAGAGATTTCCTATCAAATTTGTAAACCGTATAAATAAGTGAAGTCATTCTCATAAACAAAGAAATTAGACTCTGATACTAATTGTTGGACCCAAAATAATAAAAAGTTAATTGTTGAATTGTATATAATATAAAACAATTCACAGCAGCCTTTGGAGCAAGTAAAACTTGATTTATTATATGAAGAATAAAAAAAAGTTGCCCAAACAGTAAAAGGGTAGAAGCTATTATTCACTTCAAATGTGAACCGTAGCTTCATGAATAGTAGCGTTAATTAAAAACAGAAAAAAAAACTTTTTGTGCGACTCGCGGCATCTTTCTTCTTGGCTGCGGCTACAATGCTACGGCTTACATCCACCTATGTGTGTGTATATATATATATATATATATATATATATATATATATATATATATAAATTATAAAGTCTAACTCTAATACAATTAGGATTTGTAATCCTAATTCAATTAATAATACGATTGACAAGGACTTCTAGTCTCATTAGGATTAAAATAAATCAAATCTTACAATTATCATGACTCAACTTTAAAAATTTACTAAAATGTAACTTGGTTTAATTAGTTCACGTAAATTTTATAAAACTTATTCATAGTTTTTCTTTTCTCTCTTTTTCAACCTTTGAAAGGGCTGCTTTTAATTTGTGGATTTAAGACAATATAAACGAAAGAAATCAAATTTTCATGTTTTCTCATCATAAAAAAATACGAGGGAAAAAGAAAATATGAAGGGATTATTTTTTACAAATAATTTACATTTTATTTTTCCTAATTCCAAAGTATTTTAATTTTACTTAGGTACGTGAGAAAACACGAAAGAATCATTCTAGTTTCCTTTTTCTTTCTTTGTTTTTCATCTATTCCTTTCTCTAAATCCATAAACTAAATGAAGCGTTAGTTTCCCTTCAAATGCAGAACAAGAAGTCATTACAGTTCTTTAAATCCATCACTACATTTTCTGAAAGCTCTTAGCCTCTATTCTCTTCCTGCTCCTTTTCCTCTTATATATGGGATAAATAGGAGTAGCCATAGCATTGAACTTAGAGAAGATTTCGGAACTGGACAGTTAATTCTTTCATGTCCAGTCTCAAAAATCTGGCAATAGCTTCCTCTACTTCCTATGACTTGAAAAGAACTCTAGGCTGTGGAGCCATGGGACCAAGTACAGAGATCATCAAGCTGTTAAGAGTGTAGGTCTTTGCTTGAAGGAATGTAAAGAATATTAATGAAAACTAAGATGGGGTTGATCACTTCGGAAAAGTAATAGATTTTTTAGAGATAATTTCTCTACTTGAACCTTCCTAGGAAGATCTTTTTAAGACCTGACTCTTAATTTTAGGTGTTGCGCTTTCCCTTTCTATGTCTTTGTTGTAGTGCTGCATTTCTTTCTGTATTGCCTAAGCCTGTGGTTTTGCTTGGCTGGCTCTTTTTTGTAGCTTGCTTTGTTCTTTTTGTTCGGCCTGTTTTTGTGAGGCTCTGTTCTTCTATGAGGGGTATGCTTCTCTCTGGACTAGTACTTGAAACCCTTTATACAACAAATCACATCTGTGGGCTAATCTGCAGCCAGGCCCAATTTTGTGCCCTGACAAATACACTGTGCTACTAGTTTAGTATCATGGGCCGGGTTTCGAATGAAAAAAAAAACTAAACTGTTAAGTCTTAGTATTGTACTTGTTTATAAGTCTCAAAACATTTAGTAGTCAATTAATTGAACAAGCACTTGCTCCGAGTATATATTCATGCATTCATATTCTTCATTACATGAGATTGCAATTTCTATCTAATAAAATGTCACAATAAAAACAAAAAAATAATGTAAGCTTATTGTTGCAACTTTTAATTGAAAACATGGACAAGTTTTTAACATGCAGCTTCAACACGGCGGCATGTCTGGAGGTGGCAGTGATATTTTTGCATTAGGAGTCTTTACCATTTTTCACAATGAATGCCATCTCCAGTCCCCAGGAAAAATGTCGCTCTAAATGGCAATGCATGAACCAGACTCCTACTACAAATCAAACATACCTCCTATTACAAATCAAACATACCCAAATCACATCTAGCTATTAACAACAATAGTGTTAAAATAAATCATTTAGTTATATGATTTTGTATCATTCTTAAGTTTTTAAAATAGTAGGTTGATTCACCAAATAGCTGGATTGTTTGTGTGGAATCTTATAAACACTCACCCATTCTTGGGTACCGCAATGGTATTTTGAATTGGAGGGTTCATCGGATTTGTTGAAAAAATAATGGGTTTGAGCATAATAAATAGTTAACTTTGAGCTAAAATTAAACTGGATCCCACAAATTAATTTTAGTGGGTCCACATGGGAATGTGTTCTCCTCCATGAGGAGATGAAAATTAAATATTGGGTTGCTCAAAACCATTAAGGAGTGAATGAGAAATTGCTTCCAAACATCACCGCTTGAGAATGGTAACAAAAGCTTGAAACTTGTGCAAAAAGTTTGTGTCCCACATAGGATGGGTACAAGGCCTTTTATTAGTATATATACACCTACCTTGGAGTAAGGTTTTGGCCCCAAGGGGCACCCTAGTTTTGTAGAAGGGGGGAGAACCTAGCACATGCTTGGTTCACCACACGCGCGCACGCGCCGCCGCCCCGAGCTTGGGCTTGGGCTTGAGCTTGCTGTGTATATATATATCTTCTTGGAGAAAATTTATTTAAATTTTCCAAACCAGAAAACACAGTCGTTTTAAACTTGCGTTTGAGTTACCATTCGGATTCCGAAATGCTGTCGTTTTGCGTCATGCGTATGGTTACCGTTGGGAGTCCAAAATGCAATCGTTTTGCGACATGCGTACGGTTACCGTTGGGAGTCCTAAACGCCGTCGTTTTGCGATGGCGTTGGTTTGACTGAACATTCATCTTTTTTCATGGTTGCACCTGTGTTTGTTTGTCATGAACAGATACAACTGAACCTTCATGATTGTACCAAACAGTCATGAAGAAGCCTATAAATACCAGACCCTCATTGCATTTCATTCCATCCGAAATATTGCATTCTCTCTCTCTGCATAAGTCAAAGTTCGAGTTCTGATATATAGTTGTGTTCGTAGGGTTCTAAAGATTGAAGTGCTGTTTCTTTAGAATCGAAATCCGTTCTATCTTGGGGGACGATTGCTCATCACCTTGAGCATCGAGAGGGAGCAAATTCGTCTTAAGGAAATTGTGAATTTCACAAGGCTCAGATTTTCATTCTGTTCAAACTCAATTACTGTGAGTTTCTGTTCAAGTTAATTACAGTTGTTTTTCATTCTGTTTTAATTATTTATTCTGTTTAATTCCTTGTAACAGTATATATATATATATATATATATATATATATATTAGATTATATATATATTAGATTATATATATTCAGTATATTTTAGGCATAATAGGATTATACCTTAAAGGATCTTTATTTTTGTCAAAATTACCAAATCCCCACCCCACAACATAAAAACTGTATCCATGTAAATGCATGGGATGATGTGTCCCTTGAACCAAGTTTGGTACTTGGAAAATTAGCTTCACTGTTGAATTATATTCAAGCACTTTCACTTCCCACCCTCGTTGTGGTATCTCTAGCTCCAAAGGAAGATAATCCACAGCAAAGTTGAATATTAATGGCGGAATATTAGAAAACTTATCTCCATAGACACCATTAATGTTTTTATAGTAAGCTTCAAGTATGTCAATATTTGATGGAACATGGAAGCTTATGTTGTTGACACTTGCTGCGAGTCGAGTCCCATTTGGTCCAGCACATGAATTATTATTAGCACATGGGACCGTGTTAACAGAAACAGTGAAAATTAATTTAGTGGTCATGCTAAGTGGGACATTGCTAGGATGATCAATGCTGGCAAAACTTCTCAGGCTACCGGTGAAGGTTGCCGAGGTGTTGGTATCATTGTAAGGTGGAAGAAGAGGCAAGGAAAGGGGTGAAGATGGAGTGTAGTTTCCTTTGTATTGGACTATGGTGGTGGTGTTGTCAAAGGGGATGCCGACGGTGCTGACATAGGCCTTGGCAGACATGTAATAGTGATCAGGTGGTTGGTTAGCTTGTAGCAAGACATCCATGGTTTGGCCGGGGGAGATTGTCATATAATCACTTTTTTAGTTGCTTTGGTGTATGTGCCATCGGTTCCAGCCACTGTGAGTTGGTGTTTGGCTACTCCAAAGAAGAAAAGGTCTATCATGCCCACGTTGACCATCCGGAGGAGATAGGTCTCGCCATGTTCAACCACCAGCTTGAATGTACCTACAAAATTGAAGTGGGAATGTAATTAAACATTTCGGGGTGTGGTGTAACGATTATTCACTAATTCATTCACTTTATTTATTTATTTTTGAGATACATATCTAGCTTAAATTTAAAAAAAATTTAAAATTCTATGAAAAACTATCATACTAATATTGATATCAGACGCTGATATAAAATTACGGTTTTACTTAAAGTTTTGATGAATTTTTTTTTTCTAATAATTTGTATTTAATAAGAATTAAATTAAAGACTTGTAATTTTAAGATAATTACCACGGCCATTGGGACTCTAATGAGTTGCAACTTACAAACATGCCTACCAACAATTGAACTTTTCATTTTTTTCAAGTATATATAGGATGTCAAAAGACGTGTACTACCAGACCAGTCCAATGGGCTTTTTGCATGATTAGTTCGGTCGCCAAAAGTTAGTACGTGGTTTTAGAATATTGATATCGGGTCAATCAAAAAGTGTAATACAAAAGTTTCTTTTATAACTGAAAAAAAGTATGGACAATTCTCAATTTTAAATTTGATAAGGTGACTTTTTTCTTATTTAGATACGTGTCTTAACAATATTTTGTTATATATATAATTTATATGTATTTTTTATTTTATATTTTAGTTAAATTTAAATAATTACATGATATATATATATATATATATGAGATAACAAGTATGATACATTAATCTTGTAATACTGGAGTAGGAATAAGTTTTTCCTACCTAATTTAGAGTTAAACACTGTTCAAAAAGTATTGAGTACTCTTCGATTAATATTTTCGAAAGTGAAATCAGTGGCTACATGTATAGGAAGAATATATACTCATACTTTAAGCATATGTGATTATCCATCTTACTATTAGGAGTACAATAATCTACAACTATTCAAAATTTGCTCTTTATATCTCTTAAAAAGTGATATATGACAAAAATAATGTCATTATGAAATTTTCATTTAAAATAAATCTTACATATCATAATTTGATTTGCATGATTATCCATTTTTAGATTTCCTAATTATTTACTTACACTTTAAATATGGTCTTTTCAACCATTAAATAAATATGTTTTCAGAGTGCAAATTTTATATTGAGTGTAAATAACATTTCTGACTGTTAAAAGTTTAACATGTAGTATAAATGACATCTCCCATTAACCCAGGACCACTCAATAATTTCTCTTCCACTAGTGGTCTCTTATTATCAAAAAAAGAAAGAAAGATGAGTTCTTATTTTATAATTATTTAATATAATTCTAAAATTTTGAAAGAAATTAACACTAAAATTATTCATAATATTTATGATGTTTAGATATAACTCATGAAATTTTTTAAATATTTAAGATAAATTTAAGATTCATTCGTTCAAAAAAAGTTGATCCTGAAAGAATTAGAGTTAAGTTACATCTTTTATTAACTAATTTGACCCTGAAAAAATTAATTCTTTTTTTATGTTTATACACAATATCATTGTGTATTGATTTCTCATAAAAATATAATTTTATTTTATGTATTGTGGATAAAAGTTACTTCTCAATTTCAGCTGTAACAACATTTTTATGAAAAGGCATCATATGACAATTTTATGAAATAATTTCTTGCTCACAACTTGCCATTAAATCAACCATTCTTGGAAAAGAAAAATCTTTAAAGTTGAGATTGCCATGATTTTCAAACTAGTGTTGAAATAGCTTCAATTCAATGAAATAACAAAAAAGGACAAAAAATAAAATAAAAAGGTCATTTAAGTGAGAGAGGTAAACAAAATTTCCAATTGGTGGGTTGATTTTTGCATCCGATTTTGAGCAAGGATATAGGTCCCCTGGTTGACCATTGATGGGAAGAGCATCAGAGACATTAGGGTCTCCTCCTGTCCTAAGGAACTCACTTTCAACAGCCCTTATATCTGATTTCCACCACTCTCCTGCATTTCAACACAAAAAAAAATTGTAACCTTCAATTGCCCTGGCTAGCTGCTGATACAAATTTAAAAAAATTAGATGATTTTTCAATGCAATCCGGCAGAAATTTGTGTACCTAATATGATGGGAACTTCTGTATGAGGATTAGCAAAAGGATAACTGGTTCCATTTCTGGGATAGACAATAATAGCACCATGGACTGTGGCTCTTGACCAGTCACTGTGAGCATGCCACCATAAGGTCCCTTCTTCCATGAAAAGCACAACCTCTTGGCTAAATTTTCCACCGGGTTGGATCGGGCACTGCATGATGTATTCCGGGCCATTTGACCATGGATACCTTGGCTGTTTCACTCCACACCTGCAACATAAGGAATTGCATTTAATTCTCTCTCTCTCTCTCTCTCTCTCTCTCTCTCTCTCTTAAGCGATGTGTGTGGACTGTAAAGTGTTTACGCACATATGGAGCTTGTCTTAGAGCCATGCGTCCAAAGGACAAGTAGTTTACAGTGAATTTGATATAAAAAAAATTCATACCAATGAATTGTGTGGTATTTTTATAATGTAGGTATAAGATACCACGTCAACACGAAAGCATCAAGCCAACATGCGCTTAAGATTGGGGAGAATCCCATTAAGAGGGCCCCCTCCATCATGAGGGTCACATGCGCCCAACACAGGCACCTTTGCCAATATGTGCTTAAGAGAGGGGAGAATCCCACTAAGAGGGCCCCTTCCCCCACGAGGGTCATATGTGCTCAATAGAGGCAGCCTCACTTATATGCATTCAAGAGAGGGGAAAACTCCACTAAAAGGCCCCCATCCCTCATGCAAGCACTTATAAAGGATTATAAGTGTGCCACATAATCATTATCTCGCTCGTCTTTCATAAAGGCGCCTTAAAGGCTTGGAGGCAAGTCTTGGGAGACGTTCGAGTCTGGCACGCAGATGTAGCGTAACCTTCACGCTGTGTTTCCCATAATATGGAATATTTAGGGTCATGTGGATTGGCGGCTGCGGCTACGGTAACGGACACTCTAGGAAGCTTCACGCGCCTCGCGTGTGGGACTGTCTAGACCTTCTAGAACAAAGAGGGGACTCCACCTTAACTAACTTTTATTTTGGACCATAGTAGTACACCTATCAACAACTAAGGACTCATGTGAGCACAATAAGGGTTGACAGATGACCTACCACTATAAATACCCCTACAGCCACCACAATATAAAGGGAAATTATCAGAAAGAGAAATCAATCAATCAATAAAGAGGATTGACTTTGACCTCCTTTGTTCTCAATTCTGGGTATCTGGAATCGCGCTCCAATTGTGACCTGGATATTGGGAATCACGTGAAGGTTGGGATAAGTCTCGCCCCGACTTCTTAGGAGTCTCTCATGAAAGGTTCTAGATCACCTTACCTCAACCCCTCCACTTCGCTCTGAAGTTCGACCTGGCATCCGACGCGCAAGTTGTACTCGTCTCTACAACTCACATCTCTAACACAACCTCTCACGGCCTCCTAGCCATCCACACATAAAAAAATCTCTCTCCCTCTTTCTCTCTCTATGGGAAAAGGAAAAAGATGAAATTCATACCAGTGAATTTTGATGTTTTCATTTCCCTTATTATAAACACCGGCATATAATGTATCTCATTTGTGAGCATATAGAGTTGGTCCAGGAAATTGTCCACTTACTGTTAAGATGTTCTTGGTGCTACAAAGTCTCGTGTATGGAGCTTCTTTCACTTGCAATGTAAAAAAAAAAAATCTTGCCATGCCCATATGAACAATTATATATAGAAAAAAAATCTATTCAACTCTTCATGAAGAAAGCCTTTTGAATATAATTACAGATGATGAGAATTATGGCTTTTTTTCCTGTCACTAAGATATAATTTGTTTATATTATTGAGATCGTTATACTTACTATAAAAGTATAATGACCCCAAGCGTGTGAATGAAGAACACCATCAAATAATAGTAAACAAAAAATTTAGAAGATCAAGACCATCACCATCGACTGCATTTCTAAATAATGATATATATATATATATATATATATATGAATGAACTTTTTTTTTGGTTTCAAAATGCCTATAACACTTACAAGAAGATCTTGAGCTATATATATATAGAGAGAGAGAGGTGGAAAGTAGAAAAAAGAAGAAGTTAGGTAAAATTGAGGACCCACTGTGCTTGTAATTATAAATATAAATACATTTCTTGTCTAGCAAAAACTTCTCTGGGTTTCCAACTCATAAACATGTCATTACTTTTCACTTGCTTAGTTTTTCCATGGACTGTACTTTTCAAACATTTTGAATCTGACTATTTTTCTTAGAGATACCCATTAATTAAGTTAGCGTGTTTCATTTGTGTAATCTTCCTAGCAAACAGACAAATTGATTTAATTTGAAAGTGGCTCATTCCTGTTCAGATTTCATTACAATTTGTTCGTTAAACATTTTATGTGAAAAGAAAAAAAGAAAGAAAGTAAACCAATTAATTAATGCTTCAAGATAGTCTAAGGACACGTTCTGACCTATTGTAGAGCTTTGAGCAATGGAAGAATGACGATCTTGAGAACAAAACGATAATGATAGCATAAAACGAGTATGTAAAGAATTCCTGATATATATAAAGCAATGCATCATAAAGTTATACCTATAGCGTGTTCTGTATGTATGTGTGTGTATATATACTCGACATCCATTTATGAAAAATTACTTACAGTAGCTTATTTCTATACCATATATTATTAAAATTTTTTTGACCCTATATATATATATATATATAAATATATCTTAGGATGGATAAGTACGAAGCCTTCAAGTCCGAGTCAAATCCTCTTTCCCTTTCCTGTTTACTTTCTTTATTTTTATGCAAGTTATATTTCTTGACTTTTCATTCTTAATCAAATCGACCGATCATCACCTTTTATTTTCATTGAAAGAAGTGGGTGACTTGAGTGCACAAACTCGATCCATCATCTTCTACCACTCTTGATAGGAGAGGACGGTCATCTATCGATTTCTATCATCTTTGATTGAAGAAAATCGAGGAGCAACTTCAAAGTATTTTATGCTTTCTATTTCATTTATCCATTATTATTGCTTTCATGTTTTTCCTTTAATTTCTGCATTTTTTTTATACAATGAATGAGCCTTGTGATTGAACACTTGAGGCTCCTTTGGTTGTGTAGTATAAGACTATTAATAGATCAGATCTTGAATTGAATCCGATTCATTACAAATTCGATTCGATTCGATCCGATCCGATCTAATCCCATCATTTCATCAGTTAAATGGATCCAATAAATTTGATCTGTTAACGATACAATATGATCCGATTAAATGTAGCATATACATATGTCAATTTTTTACGTATTAAATTAAATATATATTTTAAATTTTCATATGTTAAATTATAAAAAAATTTCTTAAGTTGAATTTATATATTTTAAAAATTAGATATTGTATTATAATAATAAATTAATATTATTATCATACTGAATCTAATTTAATCCGATAGTTAATAAATTTATATTTAGATTTAAAATATGTAAATCTGTCAGAAAATTTCATTCAATTCAAAAAAAAAATTAGCAAATAAATTCGGATAAACCTTGTTCAGATCTACAACCTTAGAGCATTACTCGGGTCGGAGAAAAGTCTACCCTTGATTTCCTAATACAATTAATTGCACAGAAAGAAAAGAAAAATTAAGAAAGAAAAGAGCACTGACATGACATAAACTAAAACTAAAGGGTTCCAATGTTTTTTCGTGTATAAACTATAATAACAGCCCCCAAAGGGGAAATCCAAGTGTCCTACCTTAAAGACTTGTGCTTGAACATCATTCTTCTTTAAAAACATTATAAAAGAAGTGGAACTTTCTTGCTTCATATTGGTCCACGGAATATACACATGCGCGTGCAGAGAGACAGAGAGAAAAAGAAGTAATTATCTGTTGGACCCAAAAACAATTAACCTATATTGAAATAAAAAAAACAGCAATTTAATATTTCTTGACAAGCACACGACCTCCCCCACTACAGTGCCACAATTGAAAAGGGCTGAAGTATAAAGAAACACATGACCAAAAGAAAAGGATGAAAACAAACTGTTATTCAAAAGCTTGAACAGTAGCTACATGGCATTAATTAAGAAAACAGAACCACCTTTATGCGGCTGGAGGTCTTGCGGCAAAGCATCATTGTTTCGGCTTTTAGTGGTAGCGCTCCTAACGAGCCTACATCTATATATATATATATATATATATATATATATATAATTATAAAGCCTAACCCTAATTTAATTAAAACTTTTAATCTTAGTTAAATAATAATACCACTTCTACTAGGACAAGGACTCATAGTCTCATTAGGATTAAAATAAATTAAATCCTACCACTACCATGACAAAAAGTCCAACTAAAAATATAATAGCTTGGTTTAATTGGCTCACATTGTCTCTCTTAAACCAAGGTGTTCAAGCTTTACCATGTCAAGTAATCTCTTTAACTTCAAAAAAGAATTTGTTTTGAGTGGCTTTGTAAAAATATCTGCAACTTGTTCTTCAGAAGGACAAAATTTATGCTAGATCTCCTTGTCATTTACCAAGTCACGAATGAAGTGAAACTTGATATCAATGTGCTTGCTTCTCCCATGAAAAATTGGATTCTTCGTCAATGCAATGGCCAACTTGCTATCATTAAATATTGTTGTAGGTCCATCCTGCTTGTGTTTTAGAATAACAAGCATCCGCCGTAACCAAACTGCTTGAGTAGCAATATTCTCTACTACAATGTACCTTGCTTCTGCTGTTGAAAGAGCAACAACCTGCTGTTTTTTAGAAGACCAAGAAAATACACCAGAACCAAGATGAAAGACATATCCTGAAGTACTCTTTCGCATCTCAGTATCACCTGCCCAATCACTATCTGTATATCCAACAAGTTCCAAACTGTTAGAAGATGAGTAAAAAATACCATCACTTTGTGTACCTCTAATGTATCGCAAAATTCGTTTAGCAGCTTGGAAGTGAGATTGATGTGGAGTTTCCATAAATCTATTAATCAACCCAACACCAAACACAATATCTGTCCTAGTAGAAGTCAAATATCTCAACCTTCCTACTAACTTTTTAAAGTAGGTTGGATTCACAAGATCCCATATTCCATCTCTCACCAACTTCAACCTCTCCTCAACTGGAGTCAAAATTGGATTAGACTTGTCCATCCTGAACCTTTCAGAATATCACTAGCATATTTTTTCTGTGAAATAAAAATTCTACCATCTGTTTGAACAACTTTAATGCTAAGAAAATAAGACATTAGTCCCATATCTGTCATCTTAAAATGAGCTATCATAGCTTCCTTGAATTCTAAAATCAACTTTGGATTATTGACAGTAAATATCAAATCATCAACATATAAGCACACAATAAGAATATCACCATGTGAATTAGACTTGACATATAAAGTATGCTTATAAGGACATATCTCAAAACCATGCTCAACAAAATAAGAGTCAATGCGTGTATACCACGTTCTTAGCGCTTGCTTCAATCCACACAAGACCTTATTCAATCTAAAAACTTTATTTTCATGCCCTTTTATCACATAGCCAATATGTTGCTCAACATAAACTTTTTCTTCAAATACACCATTCAAGAAAGCAAATTTAACATCTATTTGAAAAATTCTCCAATTATTTTGAGCAGCAAGATAAACAAACATACGAACTGTATCAAGTCTAGCAATAGGAGCAAACACCTCAAAATAATCAATACCTGACTTTTATTTGTAACCCTTAGCCACCAATCTCGCTTTAAAGCGATCTACCTCACCATTGGGCTTGTACTTTGTCTTGTACACCCATTTCACACCAATTGGTTTCTTACCACATGGAAGAGTAGTAAGTTGCCATGTGTTATTCTTCTCAATTGCATGGATTTCATCATCCATGGCTTTAATCCAATGATTATCACAAGAGGCTTCTTCAAAAGTCACTTGATCACAATCTGCAAATAAAGCAAAATTCATTAAATCTTCATTAGTTAGCTCATTATCACTACCAACAACATAATCTTGTAAGCGAGCAGGCAAGTGGCGCTGGCGTTGAGGATGCCTAGAAGACTTTGCATGAGGTGAAGACACATTTGAAGATGGAGGATCACTAATCTGAGGCTCATTCTGTACTTCAATCTGTGGATCTATATTATTAAAAATTAAAGGTGGCTGTATTTGATCATTCTAAGACCAATCTCAAACTCTTTGCTCATCAAAAGTCATATCACGACTAATAACCACCTTCTCTGTTATTGGATTATACAACTTGTAGGCTTTTGGCAATTGATTGTAGCCAATAAAAATACATTTTTCACCTCTATCATCAAGTTTCTTTCTAAGATGATCTGGCACATGAGCATATGCAATGCATCCAAACACCCTTAGGTGTTTAATGACAGGCTTTTGTTCACTCCAAGCTTCCTGCGGGGTTTTGTTAGAAACACTTCTGGTAGGGCACATATTTAAAACATAAGTAACACAAGCAACCTCTTCAGCCCAAAAACCTTTAGGCAAATTTTTAAATTTCAACATGCATCTAACTACATCCATAACAGTTCTATTCTTTTTTTCCCCCACTCCGTTTTGCTGTGGAGTATATCTAGCAGTCAACTGATGTCTAATACCATGTTTCTCTAAAAACTCATCATAAACAAGATACTCTGTACCTCTATCAGTTCTCAAAGTTTTAATTTAAAATCCATTTCGCTTTTCAACATAAGCCTTGAATTTTTTAAAAGTATCACAAGCATTAGATTTATGTTGTAAAAAATAAACCCATGTTTTTCTGTTAAAATCATCAATAAAAGTAATAAAGTACCTACTGCCACCATTAGAAGGTACCTCTACTGAGCACAAATCTGAGTGTATCAACTCCAAAGGCTTTTAGCTCTCTATGAATTTCTTATAGGAAAAGCATCTCTATGTTTCTTTCCTATAATACCAGTTTCACAAACTTTATTTGGGATATCAATAACAGGCAAACCAGAAACCCAATGTTTTTTAGCAAGAAAATTAAGACTGCAAAAATTCACATGTCCAAAATGCATATGCCATAACCAACTATCGTCATCAATCATAGAACTAAAACAAGGTAAATTCTCACATTTAACACTCAATGAAAATAAACGATTTGAAGTCATGTTTACCTTTGCTATTAGCCTCATACGATCATCATTGATTGTGCAAACTCTATGGTGGATTCGCATATCATAACCTTTTTCTAAAAGTTTTCCTATACTCAACAAATTTTGTTGCAAACCTGGTACAAAAACACATCTGAAATATACTTGTGAGACTCATTCTTTAATCTGATTGTTATTCTGCCTTTACCCATCACAGGTATTTTTGAATTATTTCTAAATTTTGCCTCTAATCTAACAGACTCATCCAAATCAGAAAACATGTCTTTCTTACCACACATGTGATTACTATAGCTAGTATCTAAATACCACTTATCACCATCATCATTATCCACAACATTACAAGCCAGCAACACGGTCTTTACTTCATTATTACCACCAAGATTATTTTCAGCAACATTAGCTTGATGATCTCTATTATTCGGCCTTCTAGATCTGCAATCAGAAGTTTTTTGCTCAAACTTACCACAATTAAAACATTGAATATTGAATTTATGAGATTGTGGATTAGAATTGTTACCATCACCTCTTCGTTGGACTGGTTTGTGCTGCCAATTATTATTCTACCACTAATTATTGTTCTGCCATTGACTGTTGTTCTGCCACTGATTGCCTCTGCCTCTTCCTTCACTAGATCTGTTTTTCCCATTATTGCCTCTGCCTCCTCTATTGTTGTGATTCTGCCTTCTATTCTGATAGCCTTGAAAACGTTGATTAAATCCTGCATTATTCTGAGACTCGCCTTTTTCATTCTTTAAATTTAATTGAGTTTGCAAAGCTTCGTCAACTGAATTTTTTGATCTCTCATTCAAGCGTTATTCATGAACTGTCAACAAATCTTGTAATTCATCCACTGTCATGGACTCCAAGTTAGCCGACTCTTCAATAGCTGTCACTTTATATTCAAATTGCAGCATCAAGCTTTGAAGAATTTTTTCAACAATTTAACGGTTTGCTCTTTGTTCACCATTAGTCCTCATCTCATTAACAAGTGTCGCGATCCGCAAAAATAACTCAGAAATAGTTTCTGATTTTTCCATCTATAGCAACTTAAAATCTCTATGCAGTTTTTGTAATCTAGCCTTTTTCATCCTATCAACACCAACATATATTTTTTTAAGAATATCCCACGCTTGTTTCGCAGACTGAACATGGGCAATTTTACTAAGAACAGAAATATCTAAAGCTTGATGAATACAATTTAAAGTTTGTAAGTGTACTTGCCTTGTCGACTCATCTGCATCTTCTGCAAGCTCTTCCTTAATGAACTTTGTTGTCAAACCACTTGAACCAAAAAAGGTCATCATCGTATTTTCCCAAATATGAAAAAGAGATTTTTCATCAAATTTGTAAATCGTACAAATAAGTAAAGACATCTTGACGAACGAAAAAAAAAACACAAGCTCTGATACCAATTGTTAAAAATTGGAGGCCTAGTCCATTCAGCTCCTTAAAACCCAGGTGTTAAGGAGAAAGGCAGCCAACCATATAAATAGACATATAGGGGCTAGAGGCAGACGATGTGGGACAAACCAACACGCCCCTTGGACTACATTGCCTACGGAGGGAAACCAAGTGAGCGGCTTTTGCCAGCCATATAAATAGACATAGAGGGGCTAGAGGCGAGCGATGTGGGACAAACCAATATTATCGAGTGAAAGGATAGGTGCTTGAACATCATGACCCACCAAATGTTTTTGACCCAACAGCTTTGGGAAAAAAATATCAATTTTTTTTAAATAAGGAAAACTGATTAGTGTTTCAATTAAAGTCAATAATAACTAAGAAGATGTAGTAGTTAGATAATACAGGCACGCTCAACAAGCTGTATTAATTGACCTTAATATATTGATGTTGAATGCCCATGCTTTATTACAGAACAGGGAGATAATAGCCAAAAGTCTGCAATTTTTTATTTGATAACTTTGTTCATTATCTTATTCAATTTTTTTTTCTTTTTATTTTTTGAATTTTATGAGAAAGAAGAAAATCAATGTCAAGATCAATGTATCTCCTTCGTTATGACCACAGAATATATACTAGGCAACTCCCTTGATTCTAGCCATTTCCTTGACTTTAGACCTCTCTTTTGGATTGAAAATCTTATTCATATATGAGAAATGGTATGTGAATGAACCCAAGGAGAATCCATATTTGTAGGCTTTCATCTAAGAAGTTAAGTCACAGTCGATGAAAGTTAAGTCAGAGTAGATGAAAGATTTTGAGTTTTGTTGGAGTGTTACATCTCATATTGAAAGCATGGAATTAAAAAGGAAAGAAGAAAGACTTAAAATAGAAAAAAAGCTAGAAGAGAAGTGTTAGTTAGAAAAGTTAGTTTATTCTATTATTGTACTATTGATGTATTATAAATAGGACTCAAGTCTGATGTAAAATTCATTCATTACAATTCAGTAGTTTTATCAAGTTCCTTTTTGCCTTCTCTGTTTTTTGATACTTTTTCTTCACCAAGTTCAAATTCATCTAATTCTCAACATGGTATCAGAGCGAAAACCTAAAGCTTCCGCAATGTAAATCGATTGATTTATCAACTTTTGCCTTGCGAAATTCTATTTTGGAATTCTTGCATCGATTATCTTCAAGTTTCTTGCATTTTCTTGAACGAAGTCTTGAAAATGAGTTCTGGCGATTCTCCTCTTGTTAATCCCTCTCCTGTTAATCCTTCTTCATTTAATTCTTTTAATCAACCTCCTATCAATCCTTCAGATGACTTATCGAGTCCATACTACGTACATCCAAGCGACAATCCTGGTGCTTTGTTAGTATCAGAAATCTTCAATGGACAAAACTATGTTGCGTGGAGTCGTTCGATAGTCATTGCATTAACAGTCAAGAACAAGGTATAATTTATAGACGATTCAATTGTTTCTCCCTCTACTGATCACCTTGTTAAACACACAGCATGGTTAAGAGCAAATAATCTGGTTTTTTCTTGGTTGATGAATTCTATTTCAAAAGAAATACGAAATAGCTTGCTGTTTGTGGTATCTGTTGTTGATCTTTGGAATGAGCTTAAAGCCAGATATCTCAGGAGTGATGGACCAAGGGTTTTCCATCCTGAGAAATCTTTGAGTTGCATCAGTCAGGGTGCTTTTTCTATTACTGAATATTTCAGTACCTTTAAGACCCTTTGGGACGAG
This sequence comes from Nyssa sinensis, assembly GCA_008638375.1. Lineage (NCBI taxonomy): Eukaryota > Viridiplantae > Streptophyta > Magnoliopsida > Cornales > Nyssaceae > Nyssa > Nyssa sinensis. The sequence continues at coordinate 10,574,494 of CM018038.1, forward strand.
TACATTAGCTATAGGCCATTTCCAACATGCACATGTGGCAAGATGGCAACATGCACTTGTGAACTTTTCAACTTTCTACAAATTAGACAGTAATTTGATTATGTACTCAAGTTCTTGGTAGGGCTAAATGATTCTTATACCTCTATCAGAAGTTAATTGTTGCTAATGGATCCATTACCAAGCATGTCCAAGGTTTTCTCTCTATTGCTTCAAGAAGAAAGTCAGAGTCAGCTTACAAATTCTGTTACAAATAATGAGACTCGTGCTTTGATGGCAAAGCAATTCAATTAGCAGAATTACTAGCCAAAATCTTTCAAGGACAAACCAAAGAAATCTGCCCTACACTATACTCATTGTGGCTATAATGGTCACATAGTGGACAAATGCTTCCAACTTCATGGCTATCCCCTTGGCTGGAATGGACCAAAGGGAAAAAAAATGTGGCTTCTGCTCATGCTGTCATTACAACTCCAGAGGTCTACAATCAAAATAGTAATGAGCAACAAAAGTTTTGTTTCACTCTAGAGGAATTTAATAAACTAATGGCACTTGCAAATTCAGCACAGCCCAATTCTTCCAACCAGAATAATGTCCAACCAGCTGTTAACCTTGTCACTGCCTCTCACTTTTCTGGTAAAGTGCAACCTACACTTAAACCACCTCTATTTTCTTGTAATTCTGTTGCTTCTAAGTCAAATTCCAATTTATATTGGATTCTTGACACGGGTGCAACAGATCATATGATTTGTTCACCACTTTTATACCATTCTACACCTAAACAAATTAATGCATCCATAAATCTTCCTAATGGTACTACAGTTCCAGCTACACACATTGGTACTGTATGTCTCTCAGATTCCTTATTTTTACATAATGTCTTATGTGTTCCTCATTTTTCATTCAATCTATTATCTATTTCCAAACTCACTAAATAGTCTAATCTTTCTCTTACCTTTATTGCTTCCCATTGCCTTTTACAGGACCAGTCAATGGAGAAGATGATTGGGATTGCTTTTGAGAAAGAAGGACTTTACCATCTGACTCAAGCTTCATCAAAAGCTAAAACTTGCAGTTCATTTCAATTTAATTTTATACCTTTTGCTTTATCCTCTACTCACAAACAATTAGATATATGGCATTGTAGATTAGGACATGTAACTAGTTCAAGATTACATTCCCTCAAACAGATTGATTCTGCCATAACTCTTGATTGTACAAATATTTGTGACATATGTCCTTTAGCAAA